>CABHPP010096548.1:0-49403 GCA_902168425.1 Peromyscus attwateri | reverse complement strand
AAAAAAAAAAAAAAAACAGTAGTCCTCCTATATACAATTGACAAACAGGCTTAGAAAAATTATGTGTTCTGTGGTGGATGTTCCTTGAAGAATACTGACAATTTTTAATGTTCTGGTAATTTTTAGGCCTGATAAAATCATCTATAGTTATTAACATGCTAACAGATAAAGAAAGGATGTCTCTAGAAATTTAGGGTAGCAAGCTAGAAAAAAATCTGTTTGCCAGTAAATAATGGAGATAAGGGAGCCAATAGGTGGGCCTGGCATGGCTTTTTTTACTTTGTATATCAATGCTTAGATAAGGAATGCTACTTGCAACATGGTTATAGAAGCAGGACCAATCTATTAAGGAAATCTTCCTGGAACATTAGTTTCAGAATATTCTACAGTTACAGGGGTGGGGTGTAGTCCAATTTCAAGAATCAGAAACTTAAGGGTTACAGTAAGCAAAAACTTAAATTACCTACATACTCAAAATGGCTCCAAGGAACAAATTGGAATTGGGCTTGTTCCTAAAAGGTACATTATATAATAACCAATAAAAAATCAGTATATTTTACAAAGGGGTTATGTTATATTTAGAGTCTATATTCACTGGATTATTAAATTAAGTATTCACATTTGTAGATAAAATGTCTTGTGTTATATGTGCTGTAACTCACAAGTATAATATAATAAAATGGTACAAAAATATCATTCACTTCTGATTATATATACAGTTTCAAAGTCAAATCTATTTGGAAGTTTGATCTCTTTTCTGCTTTTTGAAACAAACAAGCAAGCAAACAAACAAACAAGCAAAATGAGCACCTTTATCCTCACCTGAGCATTTCTTCAATTTTCCTTTTTTGTTTGAATAGTCCCTTGGAGTAATAATATTTTTTTCTGGAAAAACTTGATATTGTAATGGACTGTGCTAAGTGTTTTGTATATTTAAACCTGTGGTGTGTAGAAGAATTTCTAAATGGTCTTATTAAATAAAAAAAAAAAACGGACCAGATATAGGGGTGAAAACCTGAGAGATCAGGGAATTAGGGAAAGGCACAGCTAACGTTACCTCACCAACTCCGCAGCTTCCAAAATCGAGCTACTTCCTGTCTACTCATGCCTATGTGCCTTGCTGTTCAGCCATCTGATTTGCTCTCTGTGTGCAGCTGCATCACTTCCTCTTACTTCCCAAATCTGTCACTTTCTGTCTGTCTGTACAGACCTCCATACCTCCATGGTTAACTAGTGTTGGAATTTAAAGCATAATGGATTTCAGGTATGCCTAACCTTTGCTTCAATGTTTCTTGATTAAATTGGACCTGAAGGATTTTTGGCACTATCTTTTTGACATCTATGACTTACCCTCTCCCCCAACATCAGAATAAATCACAATAGCCAAGATGAATCTTTTCCTAGCATCAAAAGTTAATAGAGAAAAAAAAACTAGCTGATGTTAACTAAAAATGCCTTTAGAGAATATTGTTCAGAGACAAGGAGGAATTTATCTAGCATGAAATTGATCATTCTGGGCATGATACTGCTTGTCTGTATTCCCAGCAAATGGGAGTTGTAGTGTGCCTAGCAGAAATGAAGATATTGTAAAAAGACACCTGTCTCTCAATCGAACAGTCTAATGACAACATGGACCTCAAAATAATTTGAATTTCCCCAGGAAGTTCATACCAGGAGAAGGAAAAGGTGCTAGTTGGAAGAGAGGACACTTGTCTCCTGTTAGGAGGTTTCATACAGTTCAAATAACTTTTCAGACCACCTAACAGATGAGACAGAAGCTTAGACAATGATAAATTAATAGTGAGTATGACCACAACTTAACTTGGACTTCTAAAATGTTCATATCCCTTGTCCTCTATTTAAACTTTAATCTCTCTTCAGGAATGCAATGATGGACTTTGGAAATTTACTAGATCTCTTTGTCCTTCTTTCCAATGATGAAAAATAGAATAAATGTGACCATACTGAATAGATTCTTCTATTCTAATTTCCACAATTAATTTTATTGTTTTAATGATCTTATTAAGGACAAGTGACTGAACATGGTTTAAGATATAGGGTGAGTTCTTTATGTTCTTATGTTATAAGAGCAGACTGGCTCCCTTCCTCCCAAACCAACCCCATGAAGAACATATGCAAGGCACTATAGCCTTTTCACATACTCTTACTTCTAAGGGAGTTAATTATAACAGCCTAAATTGTAAATAAAGTTAGCTTATAACAAGAAGCTCCCATCTATTCTAGGAAGGAGAACACCCCAGTCTGTCCCATATACAAAGACCTAGATATGAGGTAGCCAAGGAAAACTGCAGTGACAACTTAGTAGCAAGGACAGGAGGTAGATCTCTACCATGGTAAAACTACAGCTAGGCCATGCAAATAAGAGATCAAGAAGATCATAGTCTAATTAATGGCTAGCAGACTCTACTAAGATCTAAGAAAAGCGAGACCTGCATTGTCAAAGTAGCAATCCTGGCCTGAGCTAAAAATCAACAGAGCAACCAGGGCAATAGCTGAGAAAGTAAGTTGAAGATGGAGAGAGGAGAACTTTAAAACATGCCCACTCCCATAATTGAGCAAGTAGCATATGAGACATCGGCCTGCTTATATATAAAGAAGCTTTATGTAGAGAAGGGAAGTCACAGGGAAAGTGTCATAGTTAACTTCAGCTATCAACTTGACACAATCAAGAGTCACTAGGGAAGAGGAAAACTGAATTGAGAAATTGTGTATATGAGACTGACTTTCTTATTTGCTAATTGATGTAGGAGAGCCCAGCTCACTATGAGTGGTATCATCCCCAGGTAGATGAGCCTGGGCTATATAAGAAAAATTATATAACAAATATAATAAACACAGTATGTATGTACATATATGTATATGTATATATAGAGTTAGTTACTTAGATCTTGTTTTTTTCAAAATAAGACTAATTTTATAAACTCTGATTTTTAAATAAGTGTTGTATTAATGAATCAAAGATGGCCTCTGCATTTTGAAAACCTAGAATGATTATTATTACAGGCAGAGACTCATTTGTTTAAAATTATTCTGACACTAAGCTCAACTTTTAAGATATCCAATTGTTTTTAAATACACTTTAAATAAACTCACTTTAAAGATTGTACTCAATATTTGCTCTCAATGGACAAATAAGCCACAGATGATGAAGACCCCAGAGAGGATGTTTTATTTTAGAGCTCTTTGAAGTATTCTTCTCCACATGCCATTGAGTTACCTCACCTAAACACAAAGGCCTTCTCAGATCCTTAACCAACAACAGGAAGTGCTGTTGGCCTTCTTCATAGCCATCTTTATGCTGTATCCTCTGCTATGGCGACTTCTGTCACATGCAACCCATCAGAGCATTATTCACTAATATTGCATATATCTCTGCATCCTCATAGTCCTTTTTATTTCCTATGATGAGCTCTCAAGTTGCTTAAGCTCCATACAATTCCATAATCTAGTTTTACTTCATGTTACTATCATTGGATTTATACCTATCATTTCTCCCCTCTGATCCTCATATTTAAATTGTTTTCTATTACTACCTTCATTGGTTTAAAGTATATGTTTTAATATAATTTCTATTGGTTATAATGTCTGCTCTAGAACTGACATTATACATCTTGACTTACCAATTTCTTCATATGTAGTTCTTTTTAAAAAGGTTTTAAAATGTGTATTATTAAATTTGAATATATATATATATATATATATATATAATTTATATCTCGATCTGGGTGAGTACAGGTTCCCACAGAGGCCAGAAGAGAGTGTTGGATCCCTTAGAAGTTGACTTACAGGTGGTTGTGAGTGACCCAACATGGGTGCTTTTAATTGAACTCCAGTTCTCTACAAGAGAAATCCATGCTCTTAATCCTTAAGCTAGGTCTCCAGCCCCATGTTTATATTAATTCTTATAAAATAACAAGACTTTAATAGTATCTAACTCTATTCACTCTCCTTTTAATGCTATTACTACTCTATCTACTTAAAAATACTTTGTGATTATTTTACACAATCTCTTTATATGTCTTTTGATGTTTAGTGGAGAACAACATATTTTTATGCTATTTTTCTTTTTGAGACAGGATTTCTCTGTGTAGTTTTGGTGCCTGTCCTGGATCTCGCTCTTTAGACCAGGCTGACCTCGAACTCACAGAGATCTGCCTGGCTCTGCCTCGTGAGTGCTGGGATTAAAGGCATGTGCCGCCACTGCCATATTATTATGTTTTAAAATTAATCTATTTTTTTATGTTTTAAAATTAAATTTCACATTTGTTCTTCCCATTTTTCAATTCTCCTTGTGCTTTTGTGTTTCCATCTCCTGTCAATTTCTCACTCTGATACATTTTTATGACACTTACTACCTCTGTCATCATTAAATATTACCTTTCAACATGTTTTCAGGTCTTGAACACAGTTATGTATATATTGTTCATTCAGTTACACACGGGAAAACAAAGTAGGAGAATAAATACATTATTATACAATCTTCTTCAATTGCCTACACAGTTAATTACTTTTGTTGGTTCTTTAAAAATATTTTGTTCTATTTCATGTATATGACTGTTTACCTACATGTATGTCTGTGTACCATATTTGCCCTTGGTTCCTACTTCAGCCAGAAAAGTCTGTCAGATCCCCTGCAATTGGAACTACAGACAATTGTGCACTGTCATGTGGAGGCTAGAAATGGAACACAGATCCTCTGGAAAAGCAGCAAGTTCTCTTAACTGCAGAGACATATCTCCAGCCTCCTTAATAATGATTTTGGTTTTTGTATAGATTTGAAATAAATGGCTGGTGTCATCTACTCTAAGCTCTAAGAACTTTGCCAGCATTTCTTTTTCTCTAAATTTGTTGGCAATAAATTCTCTCATATTTTTTATTGGGGAATGTTAATTTTTAAATTTTCTTTTGTTAAAATAATTTTGATAGATTTAATAGTCATAGTTGATTTTTCCCCTAGCACTTTGAATATGTCATCCCATAGTTTCTGGTCTTTATTATTTTTGATGAGAGGCCAGATGTGAATTTTATCAGTTTTTTTGTATATCATGATTAGTCATTGTCATTTTGCTCCATTTATTATTCTCTCTTTGCCTTTTACATGACCCTGTGCAATGGGCTGTACTTTCCTGTGCTTTTCCATGCTTTATAGTTTTCTGCTGTATACTGGATGCTTTACAAAATATACAATTGTATCTTGGTTACTGATCCCTCCAATCTTGCCTGACCATTAATATTGCTATTATTTTCTGGGACATTTACTTGTTTCATGTTGACTGAAACGGTTCTATTGTCTTTTCACTTACAATATGGAACTACTCACAACCACATACAAAAATTTACTTTTGTTCTTAACTTTCAACCTAGTTACCTCATGGTCATTTCTTTGTCATCTCAAGTACTTTATTCATGACAGTGGCTTTGAGGTTACTATTCAGAGATGATATGATTTTTGTTTCATTCTCAACTATTCCTCTGTAAGTTGTGTTTCTCAAGCCTCGGGTATACCCTCAGTTTTCTGGACATGGAAGCATCTGATTTTATTTTTATAATTGGTTTCCATGAAGTTTTTTTTTGTATTGAGTAGCTTATTTTTTTCCAGGCAGTGTCTGATCAAAGATAGTCACATGAGCCTCTAGTGTCAGATAAGTTTTTAGCCTTTGTGTAGTGGGTAGCCATTCCAACTTTGGTCTGGAAGTTCCAACCCCATTGAGGCTTCAGTAACTATCACGCCTACAAGGTGGGGCTAAGGGAGGGTCCTGAAGACCTGAGATGCACTGCACTCTCTTCCTGCTTGGATGCTAGAGGTAGACTGAAGAGAGTTCTCCAGAGAACACTACCGGACTGTGCTGCATCTTTCCCAGAACCCGCAACCTACCTATCCCTTCATTTGTAAGTTATGCCATTAAATAAATCTCCCTTTTAACTACGTGGAGTGGCCTTAATAATTCACCAATACCTTTGTCAATTTAACTATATATGACTTTGGAAATATTTTCAAGGTGGCCACAAATACTTCTCTCAGTGGTACTGAATAGGTGAAGAATAGTTAGCACGTATGTATACCCTCTCTGGCTTTGGGGTTGACTATGGTTTTAGGTATGCCCTCTCTGTTAAACTTCTGGCTTGTTTGATTATTTGCCTTTTTGTTACTAGTGCCATGGATATAACACCCTTGCAATTGGTTTCTACTGAGATGTGAGATGTACATTTAACAAAAGCTACTGGGGTCCAGCCCCTCAACAGCCTTTACCCAGAGTCTGTGAAAGAATCTACAACCAGCTGATAATCTAATCTTAGATGATATCAAATGAATCTACATATAGAAACTCTCTGGTCCATTCTCTTTATTCTTCTGAGTCAGTTCTCTGTCTACACAGCTTCTTTTCGGCTCTCACCCCTAGCTCCTTTCTTGCCTGATTCTCTCTACATTTTTCTCCTGTTCCCTCTAAGTGCTATCTTAATTTCTTCATCTAGTTCTACCCCATCTTGGTTCTCATCCATCTAGTTCTTCCCCATCTTAGCTCCTCTCTGTCCTTAGTTCCTCTTTTTATTCTTCTAAGTTCTCTCTCTTGTTCTTCCCCATACAGTTCTTTCCCATCTCCTTAGTTCTTCCCATCTTATTCTTTCCTATCTAGTCCTCCTCAATCTGGTTCTTCCTCTTCTTCCATCTTCCCCATCTTCCATCCATTCTTCTAGTTCTCAATCTAGTCCTCTTGAAGTCTCTAAGGTTACAGTTATATACCCATGCAATAGCAATGCTCTAGCTAAGGCAAGGTCACCAGGCTTGAATTCCTTCTGACTCAAAGGGAGAGGCAATAAGGTCCCCACAAAGAGCAAGTAATTGTCAGCAATCATTTACAACCCAAAAGGGAAGTGACTAATGGAGAATAGAATCAACTGAGGGTCAAATTTAGTTAATATCTAAGCAAAAGGGATTTTATGCACTCAAATTATATTCTTAGAACTGGTTAGGTAAGGTGTTAGGTGTAGTGGGTAGCTGTTCCAGCTTTGACCTGGAAGTACTACCCCCATTGAGGCTTCCGGTAACTGTCATACCTACGAGGCGGGGTGGAAAGAGGAGCCCTTAAGACCTGAGATCCAGATGTGCCAGCTCTCTTGGTTCCTAGATCCTGGACGCTGGATGTAGACCAAGCAGAGTTCTCCAAAGAACACCACTGGACTGCACTACACCTTTCCTGGACCCTGTAACTTATCCCTTTACTTGTAAGTTACCCCACAAAATAAACCTCCCTTTTAACTATGTGGAGTGGCCTTAATGCTTCAACCAATAGTTAGGAGTCTATCAGGGATGAGTGAAAATAAAACTGACTTATTTTCCTTTGGCCCCTTATCTGTCCAAGCTATCTCGACTGCTGCCATTTCCTGGCAGGGCAGGGGAGTGCACTAGGCAACCTGAGTCACAGCTTGAGGTACCTGGTAAGTAAGAACCCTTTAGTTCTGAGCTAATTGATCTAGAGCAGAGATAGCATTTGGAAGAAAGAAGGTTAAGCTTAATTGGCATATCTGCCAGGCCTTCTCAAACAGATAGTCTGGATGCTAAAATCTGCTCTTAGAATGCCTGGGAGGCATTGAAGTCTCCCACTATTAATGTGTGAGGTTTTATGTGTGATTGAAGCTTTACTAGTGTTTCTTTTATATATGTGGGTGCCCTTGATGACTCCACCATAGACTACTGGCAATGCTCAAGGGGTGTCTGAGCTGACCTACCCTGGTGATTGGATGACTGAATACCCTAACTGTCATCATAGAACCCTCATCCAGTGACTGATGGAAGCAGATGCAGAGATCCACGGCCGGGTCCCAGACAGAACTCCAGGAGTCCAATTGAAGAGAGAGAGGAGGGATTCTATGAGCAAGAGATATCGAGACCATGATTGGAAAGAGTACGGAGACAACTAGCCAAACTAGTGGAGACACATGAACTGTGGACCAATACCTGAGGAGCCCCCATGGTACTGGACTAGGCAAACTGGATAAGCAAGACTGTTGTTTGGCTTGAACTCTTTGGGGGGCCCCCAGGCAGTGGGATCAGGACCTATCCCTGGTACATGAGCTGGCTCTTTGGAGTCTGGTGCCTATGGTGAAACACTTTGTGCCGTCTTGGTGCAGGGAGGAGGGGTTTGGACCTGCCTCAATGAAGACCTTGCCTTGGAGGAGGTGGGACTGGGGGGTGGGTTGGGTGGGAAGGCTGGGGGGTGGAAGGAGGGAGGATGGAGAAATCTGTGGTTGATATGTAAAATGAATAGAAAAATCTTTTAAAAAAATAATTGTAACTTAAAAAAAATAAGAAAGTCTGGGAGGCATCTCAGATAAGATATTCTTGTACAGAGAAGGTCCTCGCCAAATGTTGCTAATGACAATAAGTACAGAAAGGCCTGAAATAAGGGATCTTGACTGTGTCTGTTGTTAGCACAGTTGTAGAAAATTATACAAATACTTTAATTGTATATAGGAAATTGTGCCCAATGAGCGACCAAACATACTGTTCTTAGAAATGGAAAAGCTAAAATAGCACACAAGAAATTCATAGCAGGAAATGGCTAATATTCAAAAGCCAATATCACCAACACTTCTTAAGCCTTGGTTTTATCCTATGAAAAGGCTCATGGCTTCTTCCAGGTATAGCTTGATTATAGCCAGCTGAATTTCTACTTCTTATTTCCACAGCCTACAGCATACAATGTTTTCAATGTTTACTTTGTCATGGAGCTTTCTCTATTTGAAATAACCACTCTTTCTTTTTTTAAGAAGACCTACATGGTTACTTGTCCTGGAGACCTAACTTTCCTCCCAGGGGAAACTGTTCCACTGTGATGGGTACAGAAACTAGCCACTACTAGGTGCCATCTCTTGTCTACAACCAGACACTGAAGATGTATGCCTTGATGATTTGTACTTCCCTTCTACCTGTTTCTTCTATGCTATCAGAGCACCAGGATTGGAAAAATTAAGCAATAGTGTTCTCAGTCTCTTGTGTTCAGCAGCACACCATACTTAGATAATAAAGTCTTGTTAGAATACTTTGGGAGCATGGGTAAAGAAGCGAACTTTGGACATGCTCAGTATGAGCTTCTACAACATGGAATTGGAGACAAGATTCACAGCATGGACTGTAGAAGGAAGCAATGGATTGCTTATGGCTCAAATGTACAGATTCATTTCTATTTTAATATTTAGAATTTCTTGATTGAATGACTCCACATTAAGTACTTCAAGAAATAATTTTCTCAAGTTAAATTACTGTTTGGGGGAAGAGGGTATGATGTATTCTTCAATCCTTCATTTTGACAATTGATTAAAACAGATATGGGTACATTTATTATATGTTCTGTATAATTACTAAACTAACTCATTAGTTGTAGTATCTATTTTACAGAACCTTTTTACATATACAGTCCTCTCATCTTCAAATATAGATTTTTATCTTCATTTATAATATGGAATGGATTTTTTTTTTACTACTCAATTTCCTTAGTTATAATCCCCAGTACACCATAAAAGAGAAATGAGGAGTACAGGCATATATCATTCTTGTCCATATCGGGAAAATAGTGTTTTATAATTAAACAGAATTTCATCTGCAATTTTTTTCCTTTTTATTATTAATTGACTGATGTTTAGTATTAATTACTAATATTTCTTGGATATTTTATTTTTTATTGATTTATTGTTTTTTCATTTATTTATGTGTGTGTGTATGTTTGTGAATATTTGGTGCATCTCTATCATGACATGCATGGAGGCCAGTGTGTAAGAGGGACCCAGAACAAGACCTTAGGACAACTGACTCCATCATGGACGTTCTATTCAGGCTGTAAAACACAGTGCATAGACAGCACCACCTGCCAAAACTAAAACAAAGGCCCAATCTATCAAATCCCATAATTTTGGGAAAGTCTCAAAAATGTACCAATCTTGCATTTTAACTTCTGTAATTCTGCTTCTCGTTAGCTTCTCTTGTCAGCTGAAGAATGTCAACCCAGAACATGGGTTTTGTGCTTAGAAATCATCCTAAGAAAGGCTAGGGACTATACTAGGATCCCAAGCACCCAGTGTAGTCACTGGCTATTTGAGAAAGAGTTACTATTGGTTGAAACCCATGCCTGAGCAGTCTTCTCTGGTAACTACACCACAACAAGTGGACAATTTGAGATAATCATTTCTCTCCTTCCATCATGTAGAATCTGGCGAATCAAACTCATGTGGCTTGGCTTTACCACCTGAGTGATGTTACTGGTCCTTTTGAATATTTGCAATGCATTTGCTGAGTCTATTAAATTTGTGATATTCTCTCTTTTTATAGAATTTTATGTGTCACATTAATTGTTTTTTATGATATTAAACCAACCTTGCATTCTTGGAGTAAATTCCACCTGCTCATGTAATATCGCAATTGAAATTTATTAAATGTATTCATAACCTTAAAGAAAGTTTTCTTTATTTTGTTTTCCTTTCTTACTTTTGTTCCTGGTTTGATATTCAGTGTTTTCATTCTTATTTTACTTTATGTTTAATTGGTTCTTTCATCTACTTCCCTAAAGTAGAAATTGAATTTCGGAATTACAATTATTCTACTATTCTAAAAAAATATCCATTTTTATAAATTTCCAGATAAGTATCAATTCATTTTGAATTCTATTTTCGGAGTCCTGAAATGAGAAATATACAAAATGATAAATAATTCACTTTTATTTTGCTCAGTACTTTCTTTTAAAATTTTTTAAATAATTTATCCAAATGGCATGCACATATGCACACACACACACACACACACACACACACACACACACACACACACACACGGTGAGGGGGTGATTGCTATTCTCTATGAACAATTGTAGCTAGTTTAAACCTTGTTTTCATCAACTCTCAGGGATAAAGTTTGAAACTTTTGCCTCATGGTCTGAACTTCTAATGAGAGCAGGACATTAATGTAAAGGTTCTAGACCAAAGAGTTCTTCCTCTGTTTCTCAGTTTGATATGTCACTCAGTTTGATACTTTATTTTCAGAGTGATGCTACTGAAAACTTCCCTTCTTTACTTGCAAAGAAAAAAAAATATCAAAGTTCAGCTTCTTAAATTCCCTTAAGGCATTACCATACCTCTTTTAAACTCTTATCTTCTTTTATTTTAGCTGTCAAGTCTTACTTAGATTTCAGCTAGCACTGCCTCCATTAAAATCTAAAAATTGAAGTTTTAAAAATTGTCACTTCATTTTATTCTTGTACATGAAAAACAGGAAAAAGAAAGACAACTTGACAGGTTTCCTATATTTTAAATAAGAGAAATCAAATATTATTTCTCTGTGTTAGCAATACTGTGGCTTTTGTTAAATCTTTAAATAGATGTGTTAGTCTCAAAGAAAATCTCTAGATGATGAATATTGTAATTGTTGAGATGTATTAAGATTGGCTACATGTAAAATATTGTTCCTGGACACATAGTGTGGCTATGGAGAGGTATGATAATATGGGAGTGTGAAAGTAAAGAGCACAGTGTCCCAATTTGGTAATGTATCAGACATCTATTTGTGTACATTATTATGCTATTTTAAGTATTTTTGACAGGTATCCTATTCTCAGTTTTAAATGGAGTTATTGAGGCTGACAGAAATTTGACAACTATTAAGCTCATAAATGGTAACTCCAAACACATCTATCTAGAGTCCAAAATCTACATTCCTTCACTTGTATCAGACACAAAACAATCCTAAATCTGTTCCTCCGAAGGTCTGTTAGAATACTGCTGCATATTTTTGGAATAGCTATCCATTTTCTGTCATAAAATAGCAGCGAAGGAAAAATAATTATATTTAATTTATATAATATCATTATTTAACCCAAATTCTGTAACAACAAGGAAATAATAACTTTCATTCATGGTAAGTGTGCAGTCACTTGGACATTTTGTCCTATCAGTCAAATAAGTGCAATAATAGCTACCATTTAGTAGGATACTCTTATGAATGAGTCACTTTATATACACAATCATTAACCTCATAGTAATCATCTGAGATAAAGATAATTCTTGTTGCTTTGTAACTGGTGCAGCAGAACTCATGTATATTGTCAAAAATATAGCTAGTAAATTCGGAAAAGAAATGTCAAGATTCAAATACACACACACACACACACAGACACACACACACACACACACACACACACACACACACACCTTTTTTATTTCAGAGTCTTATACTCTCTTCACTGCATCATAATGATGAAACTACTTGTCACCAATAACTTTAATCATCAAACCTCTCTGAATTAACTCCTTCCATTCCACCTCTTCTATCATTGACTTCTTTGTTTATTTGAGAGATTCTCATTTGTTATCAATCTCTATCATCAACTGTAATTAGTTTCTACCTCTTGCTAAATCTTTTAAAACCATCCTTCACAGGCAAAATAGACCAAGAAAGTTATCCCTCTATCAACCATCACTACATATCCCACATTTATAATAATTTTATACTTATAATAAAATGAAGCCGACACCTTCTTTGCTACCACTGTACAATGACTAAATAGCCACATTCAAATTTTATAGATTAGAAAAAGAAATGAAGTGGCACTGATAATTTAGTTTGTTACTACCTCAATAACTATATGCATGAATAGAAAAAGTTTTAAGTGAGTTTCTCCTTATACACAGTTCAAAGGATGAACTAGTAAAGTAAGTACAAATTAGAAAATCTAGACTTATTTGACATCACAGGTAAGTTTCTGAATAGAGAGGCCTTTATGAGTTTCCTTGCATGCCCTTGTTTCAGTGTGTTCAATAAACAAGGCTTTGATTCAAATGGTTTAGACACTATAATAACAGATTCAGACAAGACATAGTCCAGTATTTAATGATTTAAAAGCACAAGACACCACTTTTCCATGCCCTCTAATCTTATCTCTTAAATGCAACCAAACTGAATACCTATTAGAGAGTATCACACATGGGGAATTACCATTTGTTCATGTAATCAACTGAAACTTATTCTAAGACAAAGAGATTAAAAGATAAAAACTAAAATAAAAAAATATTATTTCTCCTGAAAACATACTGTTACCATTCTTGTCACCATAAAATAGAGGCAAGTTTTAATATGATGGCATCTGAAAGGCAAGCAGTGAAACACTGAACAGCTCTATGGTGCTTTCATGCTCTTTTTCACTTACACTAAACTGTTTAAGCTACATGTTAACACTTGCTGTCATTAAGAAAAATGTGCAGTTCCCTCCTCTATTTCAGAATCACTGTAGCCAATGAATGCTTATTGATCTGAGATAACTAAAAACGTAAAATGTAGGGATTGAAATTTGGATTAGCTTCTTTTTATTGGACTTGGGTGCTACTTTAACATTTCCCAAAGCAGAGGTCACAGTGATAGCATCATCGATCCAGTGTAAAGTGGATGACATTTAGGTGATCTTGTTTGTCCAAATGCAGCAATGAGCTTGATTGTCCCTTCTGCATTGGGAAACAAAGCATTGTCTGAGGGCAGAGGTGGTATTAGTCATTTCTAACTCCTCTCTCGTATTCCTCCCAAACTCCCAATGCATGCTGACATTTAGGTAGAAACCACAGTCAGCCCAGACATTTATCTATCTACACATCATATGACAACTATTTGCTGAGGGCTGCTACTGTTATTCATATATGGAAGGGTACAAAATTTCTTTTTCCCCAAACAGTTCTTACTCTCTCAATAGCATGGGAATCTCTTCATCTTATTTGATATTTTGCCACAATTATTCTTCGTCTGTTATCCAGGCCTCTTTTCACCCCACTGCTTACTCACTAACAAGGTAGTACTCATATAAGACTAATTTTCACTAGTGCATTTCTAGATTTTTCTAGCCTAATATTTATCAATAATGTTTTAATGTAAAATAGGGTTCTCAGAAATATAAATGTCATATCTATAATGATATGGACTGTTGCTAACCATGGTGAAGAAACATTTTCATTGTTGACAGGAAGCATGTTTTCTTATGGATTATAGTACAAAGATAATCATTTATGTGTGTATGAAACCTGGAAGGGTAAGTTCTTACTACTAGCAAAAACATTCAAGCTAATAAATCACTTGGATTAGAATTTTCTCTGAATGACCTAAAACTAGCAAACAGACAACTGGCACCAATATTCCCAGTTGCTTGAATACAGACATTTATAATGATTTCCACTAGAGTGTCTAGTTATTATCAATAAAGGGGCATTATTATTTAGATACTTTTCTACCTTTGATCTCCAGATTAAAACATTGTCTATTTTGACTTTGTATACTTAATTTTTATAACATGATTTTTATTTTTCAAAGAGCAAGTTGATTCAGTTTTTATGTGAAATGAAATTCTTCTCATAGATATAAATCACCCTTATCATGCAAGAATATTATCATGAAAAAATTGTGTTTCCCATTACTGAAAGTCCTAATGACATAGCCAAAACACTGCTTTCAGTGCTGTGTTTTGCTTTTTGGTTTGTTTGTTGGTTATTGTTGGAATATAGACCAACTCTCTAATGTTGTTAATTCCAGAGGAACAGAAGACCCATCCCTTGAATTCCTTCAGTATTATTTTCATAGCAATTTGTACTAAAGTTCACTAAGGCACAAAGGTAATCAATCTGACAAATGAAGGGTTTAAAACATATTTGCAAAAAAAATGAACGCTCTTTCCATTTCAACATTTTTTTATTCAATCATTTCAATAATCCAAGTACAACCATTTTTTTCAGTGCAATCAATTAAATTGAAAAACAAAATGGAATAAATCTTTGCTCTTCCCCATTAGATTCAGAGCCAAGAATTACCCAATCAATGTATTTTTTCCTTGTCTTTTGGCATTTAAAGATCTCCAAACATGTTTTACAAACAAAAGAAAAAAAAGTATCTGGTAGCCATTTGCAAATAAGGTAGATCAAAGGGCATTGAAAAAACTATTTTCATGAACAGGTTTTTGGCTATTGAATACATGCAATGTATCCGATCAAGTAGCATCTAAAGAATAAATTGATTCTCATGATCCCTAGTATTTATCTTGATCTCTGAAAAGACTTTAAATCATTTTTAAAGGGATAAATCTGTGTGGGTACAGCCCTGTGATAATTTACTGTCTGGCTTTGTTCAAATAGAGGATTAACTTTAAAGGCCTTCCTTTGTTTGACACTAATAGAAAAAATGTTATTTTTAACTAGAACTAGCTAGTCTTTGCTCCAAATATTGTTATGTAGTCACAGGGTTAGAAATTATGGAGGATTTAAGTATAATTAAGTACAGATTATTAAAACTGTAGCATGTGTCAGAATTATGAAGACTGATCAAACTAAGTTTATTGGACTGTATCTGAAGCATTTTTCATTCAGTAGATCTATATTGAGACCAGAGGATTTTTGTTGTTAATCCATTTCCAAGGTGCTGTTAAATGCTGTTCATCCCCAGGCCATATATGATGAACCACTGGAACAGGGCAAAAAAAGAAGAAACCAGAACAGAAATAATCCATGTCCTAACATATCCTACTAAACGCACTGGGCCGTGCACCGGGAGTCCAGTTGAATAGAGGAAGTAGGGATTGTATGAGCAAAAGGGTGTTGCACGAATCCTAAATAGTCTTATAATAAAAACCCAGAACCAGATATTGGGATAAATGCTAAAAGATCAGAGGAAACAAGCCATAGCCACTTCTCACCTTGGCAACTCCTCAGCCAAAAAGAGAAGATCCTGCCTCCACGAATACTCAGACAGAATGCTTCTGAGTCCTCAGCTTTCAAAAGGGCCTAATTCTTGTCTCCTCCTGCCTTATAGTCCTTTCTCTGCCCAGCAATATCACTTCCTGTCTCAATCTTCTTAGTGCTGGTATTAAAGGTGTGTGACTCCCAAGTACTGGGATTAAAGGTGTGTGATCCCAAGTGTTGGAATTAAAGGTGCGTGCCACCACTGCCTGGCTGTTTCCCTTTTAAACTGGATTAATTTCATGTAGTCCCGGGTGGCTTTGAACTCATAGAGATCCAGATGGATCTCTGCCTCCCGAGTACTAGGATTAAAGGTGTGTGCCACCATTGCTTGACCTCTGTGGCTAACTCTGTGGCTTGTTCTGTCCTCTGATCTTCAGGCAAGTTTTTTTTTTTTTTTGTTTTTGTTTTTTTTTTTTTGGTTTTTCGAGACAGGGTTTCTCTGTGTAGCTTTGTGCCTTTCCTGGAACTCGCTTGGGAGACCAGGCTGGCCCGAACTCACAGAGATCCGCCTGCCTCTGCCTCCTGAGTGCTGGGATTAAAGGCGTGCGCCACCACCGCCCGGCTACAGGCAAGTTTTATTAGAGCACAACAAAATATTACCACAAAGGGAGGTCAAGATCATGATGAGAAAAACCACAGAGACAGCTGACCTGAGCTTGTGAAAGCTCATGGACACTAGACCGACAGCTAGGGAGCCTTCATGGGACTGACCTAAGCTCTCTGCATGTGGGTGACAGTTGTGTAGCTTGGTCTGTTTGCTGAGCCTCTAGCAGTAGGACCAGGACCTGTCTCTGGCATATGAGATGGCTTTTTTGGAACCTCTTCCCTTTGGTGGGATGCCTTGCACAGACTTGATGCAGAGGGGAGGAGCTTGGTCCTGCCTCAACTTAATATGCCATGCTTTGTTGACTCCCATGGGAGGCCTTCCCCCTTCTGAATGGAGATGGAAGAGGAGTGGATGAGGGGGTAGTGGGGACATGGGGGAGGGAATCAGAGGGAGGAGGAAGGAGAAACTATGGTTAGTGTGTAAAATAAAAAAAAGAAAATTCCTCCCACCAAAATTTTTCTTTTCTCATATGGCTTACACACAATTGGCAGAATATAAAGTGAACAAATAAGAAAATATACAATATAGTATCAAATGTTAGTAAATGCTCTACAGAAAAAAAAGCAAGTTTAAAGGATATAAAGTGGTAGCAAGGTATATAAAGTTCTAGAATTTCATTATTTTATTTGATCACATACACTTTCTCTATGAGACAAGCATTTGTATTTCCATACTATTGCTTAGGAAATTTCAGTTTGAAGAAGTTATGCAATTTGTTCATTATTGCATAGATTAGATTACAGAATTATGAGTTGAATTCAGATCAGACTCAGCTATTTTCTTAATTGCTGTGACTTTTCCCAAATTAATAAACTATTTGGGGGGGAGGGACTACTGATATAGCTCAATTGATAGGGTGCTTGTTCTGGGTTCAGTTCCAAGCATTACTTAAAACTGGCATGGTGGCACACACCTGCAACCCCACCAACTAGAAGGTAGAGATAGTAGGTTAAGAAGTACATTATCATCCTCAGCTACGTACAGAGCTCAAGGCTATCATGGGACACATGAGACCTTGTCTCAAAAAAAAAAAAAAAACAAAAAAAAAAGAGTAAATAAGCATTTAGCTGTGAGTGAAAAATAAAACAGATGTCATGTAATAGACATAGTTATTGTTGTCATATTTTCACTTAAGACACACACACACACACATACACACACACACACACACACACACACACACACACACACACACATATATATATATATATATGTTTTTGTGTACTCATGTGCTGGCTTTCCTAAAATGCTCAAAAGTGGTTATCTGAATCATAATGCATTACCAAACATAATGCCATATGATCTTAGGGTGGTGTGACTAGCAAACTAAACATCATTGCCCAAATACATTATATTTGATTGTAGTGTTGAACAATTTTCCAGCAGATTTTATGTGGTGTCTTTTGGTTTTCCAATCACAATTTATGATTAGGTTGCTTACATAGAAATTGGAGAGATCACCTTGGAAAAGAAATAAAAATTTTAACCTAGTATCACCATTTTTTTTAAAAAGGCACTATTTTTGATGTAACAGTTCCATTTCACAAATAAGGAAACCAGAAAAAAAATAGATGAAATGTTTTTCCAAATCTCATCCAGTTAGTAATCATTAAATGTGATGTATGGTCTCTTGTCTGGCTGATTATAGACACATTTTCTACAAGGATCATGTGCCTTTTCTCCATCAAATGAAGATAATGGTATATAAGTCTGTAGGAAAATCCACTTGGTGGCTTATAAATGTGCTTTGTAAAACTATCAGGGAATATGCATACATAAATAAGTATTGAAAATATTTATCACTTAATTTTACACTAATAATCGTCAATATGTTGCAGAATTCAGAGCACACCAAAGTAAGTCACATTTTTCATGTGATTTTTTTCTTTTCCTTTTTTTGTGGGGGAGATAATTAAGGGGTTCATCTCAGGCTTTTAGCCTCACTCATTTTAAAAAGTGTTGTGGACTTGTAATGTTTTGACCCAGCTAGTCATTTTGGAGCACTGTTAGGGAAAGGCAGCACATGGGCAGACATAAACATATATTTCCTAAGTAAGACATGCACATTTCCTAAGTAAAATGCATATTGATCCTCCAATACAAAGGGATTACTCAATAAAATGAGGCTCAATGTTTTATAGGAGTCAAGAAAACGTTTGGGCAGATACTCATTTTTTTTTAATGCAGGTAATTTTGTATTACATACTAAAAAAGGTTAAACGACTCTGGTCATCCTATTCTTGGTTGGTAAGTTGGCTTTGCAACTGCTTATGGTGAATTTAAGATAGAAATTGTAAGACTTCCCTCCTGGTATTGATCA
Organism: Peromyscus attwateri; assembly: GCA_902168425.1. Taxonomy (NCBI): domain Eukaryota; kingdom Metazoa; phylum Chordata; class Mammalia; order Rodentia; family Cricetidae; genus Peromyscus; species Peromyscus attwateri. The sequence continues at coordinate 30,702 of CABHPP010096548.1, read as the reverse complement.
GTTTACCCTTTTCATTATGTAGGAGTCATCAGTTCCACTGAAGCATTTTCTGTTGGATCTCCTGGGAAATTATTCTATTCAAGCTAAACCTGAGGGTCATAATTCAGTCGTCTTTCATTCATGACATCCATAATTAGAAGTTAATAAAGCCAAGAGATGCTTGGTTGTTTTAAGCATTTGAAATTTGGATTGCTTTTCAAAATATTGTGCTGATGGCAGCAGTGAAATTAAGCTGCAGAAAGCAGACACCAGAGGTTATTTACTTAATTTCTTCAACTGGAAGGCACTGAACACAACACTTTCTTTCCAGTGTTTTGCTTGCAATTCGGGATGCTAAGGGAAAACCTGATAATGCAAAATGCTCATAGTCAGAACAGGGTGGGTGGACTAATAAACTAAGTTTCTTGTCCCATATATATATATATATATATATATATATATATATATATATATATTCCTTTAGTTGAACTTTTGAGAAATTATGTTTTTAGTTTTCTAATCATAACTTATGATTAAGTTGCTTACACAGAAGTAGGAGGGATTGCCTTTGGAAAAGAAATAAAAACTTCAACAAATTGCCCAGAATCACCATTCTCAAAAGAAAGAAAAAGGGAGAGAAAGAGAAAGAAAGAAAGAAAAAGGAAAGAAGGAAGGAAAGAAATGAAGGAAAAAAAGAAAAAAAGTCCTCCTCAGAAAAGCAACATAAAATTTGACCTTAGAAAACATTACTTTTCCATTCTTTCTTATCTTGATGTGATTTAAGCTTTCATCAGTAAAGAATCAGACATGTTATTTCAAATCAAAAGAAAATGCCAAGCTTTATCCTGAAAAGTAAGGTCTGCGAATTGAAAAGTAATTGAGCTTTTCATATGTATCACCAAACCTTTTTCATTTTCAGCAACTCTGTTTTGAATCTTCCTGTATGCCCAATTCAGATGTTGACTATTACCACAGTTTGCACTTTTTTGCTTTTCAGAGATTTATAGGGCCAAATATTTGACAAAGGCAGTGCCTGTAAGTGCTGAGATGCAGGTGTGCATGGTTGGGCTTGGCACCCAGCAGTGGTCATTGATGCCAAACCCAAGTCCATTGTACTTATATTGCTGCAGGCACAACAGATGTAGGTGCAGCTTGTTTTGGAAGCCATTCCTATTTTCAATAAATCTAGTTAATGCTTCAGCAATGTTCTTCAGTTATGGAATGAAACCAATTGCAGAAAGTCACCACTGGTGAAATGTATAGAATTGTGAATTATGAGACTCATCACAATACAGTGGTCATTTATTCATTAGTCAACTCAAGTTCATATCTCAAAATGCTCATGAAGAAAAGAGTGTCAAATCTGTAAGGTTTTATAATTGTTCTTATCCTTTTGTTATATAACAAGTAACCACATTCTGGTTTTTAAATAATGAGCTTGGCCTGAAAGATTGCTCATCTGTGCCTTGATGAAGATCTTATGATAGGAGCTAGCATAGATGGTATTTTATTCAAATTGATTCTTATTCATAATCAGTGAGGCCAGTTGCAATCAGCACTATGATTCAAATTTCCTTTTAAGCTCTGCTAAATATGTAAATCTTCCTTTCTCTTTACATGCATTTTTGTTTGAATATATACCAGAGAATTGTGAGAGTTTTTAATGGCACACTTGACATCCTTTAGGATTTGAAAGCAAAGCACTCTTTCACATCCCCATCATCATGCTGTTAGAGTTTACAGTTGGGTCACTTGCAACTTGTATTTTGGAGAGTGCTGAAGGGCGGAAGGATCATTTCCTGCTCTTTGACTTCCCCATGTATGGATATAATTGCATGTGTTGCTTAGACTGTTTATGAATCTTGATATCTGTATAATCTTTATGGTTCAAAGAAAATTTCCTAAGATATGGATGAATTATTTCTGCATGCTGTTTATCAACACTAACATGAAATTCTTGAGACATGCCTTGCAATATAGACAGACTGTGGGAAAAATTGGTTTTCTGTAAAGCATCCTCTAATATGTCAGATCATATTGTACATCCATCCTCCTTGTTGTTCATTGTCCCCTTTTGATTCATTAAATCAGTATGAATGTGGTCTTGAACAGGAACTCTCAATCAGGTCTCTGATTCCTAAGTAGTCTAGAACACAGATCTACCCTAGAAAGCCATAAATAAAAGGTGTGAATGTGCCCTCTTTCTACAAAATTCACATACTGAAACTTAATATCCAATACACAGATTTGAGAGGTAGGACCTTTAATGGTTGGGTATGTAAAGAAGGCTATATCCATATAAATAAATTAACAGTGTTGTCACAGAAAATAATAAGTCATCAGGTTCCTCCTGATAAAAGTTTAGTTCTGTCCTATATCTTTCTCTGTCCCTCTCTGGTGCACAATCTCTGTCTCTTCTACCTTCCAGCAAGACGGTTTGAACTTGTGAAACCCATCTCTGTAACTTTATAAAATATATTGTTGCTCATAATACTTTAGCCCATTTCAGGTAAAAGAACTTATGGTACCATGAAGTTGCAGTTTTTGAATCTGTGTTGCTAGAAACAAAGAAGGATATTGGTTAAAGATCAGTTTGGAGTCATTGCTATACTATGCAAATAAGCAGAAGCATAGATTATCCATGGGCTATATGAAATGTTTTACTAGCTTAGTTTTTATTTAGGTATTTGGGAGCTCTGTTAGAAAAACTCTTCATCTTCAAAAGGAATATATACTTCTTAAAAAAATAAATGTTTTAAAAAAATTTCACCAATGACTGCCATACCACATGGCCTATATTTAGAGCTAAACAATATTTGTAGAAAGAATATTGCTAAGTGCCATTTGATGTATCAAATGTGTTATAAGAAAAGTTATACTGAAAATATTGCTGTAATTTGGATATCAAATGTCTTAAAAGGCTGATATGTTGCAGGCTTGATTGCCAGCTGCTGGCACTGTTGACAGGTGATTAGATCATGAAGGTACTAATGTCATAAATGAATTAATTCTGAGTGCATAGCTGGATGGGGTACTAGTAGGTAGGGCCTAATTCAAAGAAGTGGATCTTTGGGAATGTGCTTTTGAACCATGAATTTTGTCCCTGGCCCTTTTCTCTTACACTCTTGGCTGCCATGAGGTGAGAAGTCTCATGAATCACAGTCCCTTGTCACCATGATATTTTGCCTTCTTTGGACCCAACGCAAATCAAAGAAACACAGTATAGAAACATCTGAAACTGAACCAGAATGAAGCCTTCTTCCTTTTAATATTATTTTCTAAGGCATTTTTGTTACAGTAATGGAAAGCTAATGGATCTTGATAATGGCCTTACTTAAATGAATGGAGAAGAAAAAATAAGAACTAGAATGGTTATGATTCCAATTCAAATTAGCGTTGGCTAGTAAATAAAATTTTATTGATTTAATGAAATCTATAATAATCTACAATATAAAAGTATTTTATCATTACAAAGCTAAACCCAAGAAAGTAGTGTTCCTTTAATACAATGGCTGTTAACTCTTAGATATCACTTCCAGAGGTGATGTGCCATAAAAATTGGATCATGTGTTTTAGTTTTAATTTTTACATATGTTTCAGAATCTAACTACCTGCTTTTCAATGGTGAAATTATTGACATGAACACATTTGATTTAAATTTACATTATATTTTATCTTGTTACATAGATGGCCATGTCAGGTCATATTAGTTCTTTGTTCTTATTACCATATACTTCAAAAGGCTAAAATGCCACTTTTCAGGAAATCATTGAAATTTTTTACTTAAAGTTGATTGAATTCTTTTATGACTATATAGCTACCACAATTAGTTGTGAGATTTGCAACAAAGATTGAAGTAAATGTCTTAGTCAAAGCAATGACGGAATATTTTTAACATAAGAAGCAGAATTACAATCCTGTTTATATTACTCAATATAAAAGTGATTTGATTGTATTTTGCATAATTATTGTATGGAATATGAATTACAAAGACTATTTTAAAATTAGTGAACAAGTATTTAATGAAAAGCAGTCAATCTTTTATTAAGATTCTAAGTATTTAAATGAACTAGCAGTTTCTTTTAAATGTTGAAACTAGTTGGTCATAACTTACTTTAAATGATACTGATTTAAAAACTGGAAAACATATCAAATTTGCATAATTTTCATACATTGGAGCATTGCTTTTAACACATTTTATGGTTTGGGTTCTTTTTTAAATATGATTTTTACAAGTTACTGGAGGCAGATCCTAATGAAACATCAACACTCAGAATAAATGCAGAGTTAAATGGCTACATTCGTAATTTTGAGTATAACCAGTGAAGACAGATTGTTTCACCACTGATTGAATCTATCAGCATCAGGAGCTCAAGGCTGTGGTGTGAACCATCATACTGTCAAATGACCTGTAAAGCTCCATACCTCATTTCTTAATTTATACTAAACATAATATCTACTCATTGTAACTACTGAAATAGTATGAAGATACATAGAACCTATGCTAGTAGTCTTTCTCATTCCCCCTTCCAAGCATTTCTCCATGTTTATACAAACATACCTGCATGAGGATTTGCATCTTCTTAAAAAACAAAATGATTGTGATTACATTACAGTATAACTTGCCTTTCTAACTCTGTACTTCATAATTTGCAATTTTCCAGAACTCTAGACACAGATCTAAGCATTTTTTTCTGATCATTTAAATATTCCACTATTGGTTTGCTCTCTACTATTAATAAACACTTAAGTGCCTTTTATTTTCTAGCATGAAAAAAAAAATATTAAAATGAATATTTCAGATACATATGTTTGCATTTTGCTCTTTTTTATAATTTAATTTAATTTTACATGTCAGCCATGGATTCCTTTGTCCTCCCCACTCCAGTTCATTTGAGGAGTATAAATACCTTGGGTGACATCGGTATTTTCTTTCAAAATTATTTTAGTAAATAATATCTCCCCAATTCAGAATATGTAGTTATTTTCTCATACCCATGATAGAATAAAGGTCATTTGTTTGAAAATTTCCCCAATTTGATGAATAAATTGTAGTTCATAGCTGTATAATTTCCATTTACCTGGCTAGTGGTGAGTTATATTTTCAATGGCGTATTGAACTGTCTAAAAGGCTTTGTATATGTATATGTCTTGGTCAGCATTCTATTGCTGTGAAGAAACACTATGACCACAGCAACTCTTATAAAGGAAAGCAATTAATTGAGGCTGGCTTATGTTTAAGAGGTTCAGTCTGTTACTGTCATGGTGGCACACAGGCAGACATGGTGCTGGAGAGGTCACTGAAATTTCTACATCTGGATCAGCAGGCAGCAAGAAAAAAGAGGCACTGAGTCTGGCTTGAGTATTTGAAACCCCAAAGACCACCCCCTTCCTCCAACAAGGCCGCACCCACCCCAACAAGGCTACACCTCTTAATAGTGGCACTCCCTACGGAGGCCATTTTCATTCAAATCACCAAAGTATATATACAAAATCATACGCAAACTAAATATAAAGCTAGAATATATGTATATAAATATACATAAGGCATATATTTTCTATAAATGGAAATTTCATATATTTATAAACTTTTAAATCAACTCCAAGTCATTATTTCAAAAGAACTTGCATAACTCCAATCTAGTTTCTTTAAATCAATACTGACAAATCACAACTCACATTTTACTTAACAAAAAAGTAACTTACAAAAAAATTGGAACAGTACCCCAGTTCAGATTCTTCAAAATATACATGTCTATATTATAGGTAGTGCACACCTGTGTACTAGAGTCAAAATATAAATATGTAAATAAACAATAAATTCAAGTAATTGGTTAATGTCAGGGAAAAATTATAGCATGGATTGGTAAAAGCTATTTTAGAACCATTATTCATGTTTTCAAAATATGTTTTATTATTTTTATTAACTTATTTTAATGAGGTTCACTATGGCATTTCCATCTATCCATAGCTTATGCATTGCTCATGTCCATCCATACTTCCCCTTCTCAGCTCTGAGACTCCATCTGGCTTGAGCCTATGCAAGTTTTGTGTGTACTGCCACAGTCTCTGTGAATTATAAGTACATCAGTCATATTGTGTCTGGAAGACATTATTTCATTGGAGTTATCCACCTCCTCTGGCTCTTACAATCTTTCCACCTCCTCTTCCAGAGCTCTGAGGGGAGAGGTTTGATGAACCAATGCCACTTAGAACTAGGTGCTCCAAAATCAGTTTTTATACATTGTGCAGGTGTGGGATCTGTTTTAGCTCCCATCTACTGCAGGAAACTTCTCTGATGACTGAGTGAGTCAGTGATCTATGGGTAAAGCAGAATACCCTTAGGAGTCATTTTATAGCCGTATCCTTTAGAAAAATAATAGTATTTGATTATCTCCTATGTCCATGGCCTATCCAGTCTGAAATTCGTGGTCACCTGAGAACTATAAGGCATGGGTTCTACCTCATGGGGTGGGACTTTAATCAAAGAGCATTGGTTATTCTTACAACGTTTGTGTTACCATAGCATCAACCTATCTTAATTCAGGTCACCACTGCAGATGGCAGGATTTATAGCTGTAAAGGTGGTTATCTTCTTCTATGGTAGTCTGTAAAGTGCGTTACAGCACCATGGACTCTACCCAATAGGAGTAAAGGCTCTAGTTAGGCACCTGCTTGAGTTCTCCATGTTCAATGAGATATGCAAGTGTTGTCTCTGGGCTATCCAGCCTCTAGTTTCTTCTGGCCATCCAGGGAGTATCAGGTGTTGCTTCCCTTTCATGGCATAAGTTTCAAGCTGGTTGGCCACTCCTACAAGTTCTGAGACATCTTTACCCAGCACATCTTGCAGGTAGGACTAATTGTAGGTCAAAGATTTGTGGCTGAATTGGTTTCCCACTCTCCCCACTGGAAGTGTTGTCTGGTCCCAGGCGATGGCTGGTTCAGGATCTGAATCCCCCACTACTAGGAGTCTTAGCTAGGATCATTCTCATAGATTCCTGGGAGTTTCCATGGCACTAGTTTTCTACTTAACCTCTGAAATGTTCCCCAATTCCTGCCATCTCTCCCATCTCCCCCACTTAATCCTCTCACTCCAGTCTCCCCCATGTCTCTCCATAACACTATATTCTCTTTACCCTTTTTGGTATATCCTCTCCTCATTCCAAATCCATTTTTGGGTACCTAACCTCTCTGGTTATATTAATTGTAGCATGCATATCAAAAGCTTAAGTTGTTAAGTTTGAAAGTAAGATGAGTTTCTTGTAAACAACAGACAGGTGAATTTTCTTTTTTAAACCATTCAATTAACTGGTATCTTTTGATTAAAAGTTGGGTATACTAATACTTAAAATTATTATTTAGAGATGAGTGTTGATTATTGTCAGTTTTATTTTCTGTTTATGTTCTTAGTCTTACTTTGTGTTTCAGTAGTCATAAACACATTTGTTTCTTTCTACAGTCTCTATAGTATGTTTATTCCTCCCTGCAGTCCAAAGCAGTGCTGTAAGTATTCTCTGGACAGCTGTCTTGGAGGACATGAATACTTTTAGCTAGCTTATATCATGGGAAGTTACTCTTTTTCCTTCAACTATGATAGATAGTTTTTCTGGTTACTGTTCTCTAGATTATCAACTAGTACTAGGCACTCCACAGTCACTGAATCTTTGTCTTTTGAAGAGTTGTGGATACCTGTAGTAGCCTCTGTCTTCTGGAAAATGAAGTTTTTGAAAACTTCATATTCCCTCATGACAATTCAGTTTCTCATAGCTCATTATCACCTGGTGCTTTGTCTCTTCTACTGTTAAGTTGACTTTTTAACTTGAGTTTGAATGTTTATTTCTAAATTTTCCATTTCCTATAGATTCTTCAGTTATAACCACATATTTTTTGTTGAAACAACTATTTATTTCTCATAGGATGTTAACCGTTAGTTTAAAATCCCCCAAAATTCTAATTTAATATAAACAATATCTGGATTTCCTGTTGGCCTATCTTTTTTATTATCTAGCTTATATTTGCCATTTGTCTCTAGTTCATGGCATCCCTGATACATTAAAGCTCAGTAATTGAGAAACAATGGTGTGTGAGTATCTCTGTAGCGAGGTACAGAGTACATTGAATATCTTGCACATGCATGTTTATCACTGCTCTTCACACAATATGAACAAAATGGAGTCAGCCTAGATACCTATCAACAGAAGACTGGATAATGAAAATGCAGTAATATAAACAATGTAATTTTACTCAACTATAAATATAAATTAATTTATGAAATTTGAAGGAAAATGAATGGGCCCAGAAAACATACTAAGTGAAATAGCCCAGGTTCAGAAAGAAAAAAAAATAAAGGCTGGAGGGATGACTTAAGAATAAAATGCTTCTTTCACGCATATGAGGACTTAAGTTCAGATCACCAGAATCCAGTTAATGCCAGATGCAGTAACATGCCTATGAGTTTCTGAAGCACCTCAAGTGAGATGGGAGATGGAAACAGGTGAATCCCCAGAAGTTCAGAGGCTAGCTAGACTGATGTATGCAGCAGTCAAGAAGAGACCCTTTATTCCAGTTGCCTGTCTAAAGGTGAACATGTCCATTTTAAAGGCACAAAAAAAAAAACCACCCAAGTTGAGATATACTCAGAATATTGGCCACATGTTTCTGAAACTCTGTTGTGTAAATTTTTGGTCACTCAAATACTGTCTTCATCTTTCTGGAGTCCACATGTAGTCTTTGCATGCTTGGGCTACTACTTTTCATTTAAAACTTTTTCCCCTTGCTATGAATTGGCAATTGTCTTAGAGGGACAATAAGGTGTATTAGTTTTAAAAAAGACACCAACTATTTTGTCTATTACTTGTCTCCAGTAAGAGATTTTCGAAAGCAGACTCCATTGATTTCCTCTCTATTGCCCATACTGTAAAGTCCCTTAATCAGTCCTCTTAGAGGGATATTGGAAGATATTCTATGTTATTGAACTTACATGAAAGACCTGATTACATTATTTGGCAGAACTGCCATTACCTTTTTAAAAATATTATTTGAGGGTTATGAATTTGTTGACTTTTTCCCATCTTTTTATTTCTATGAATTTTAGGATTTTTTCTCTATAAAATTATTGGTACTATTTTTTTAATATTGATATCTTTTTATCTACAGTTATTTAGATTATTTCTAATTTCAAATTACTTGGCTTTTTCAATTAATATGTGTTTTATTTCAAAAACTATATTTTATAATATATCTGTCTTACTACTCTTCTCTGTATTCATATATTTACTTTTATGGTTTTACTGAAGGTTCATTTATCTGTTGTTGAAATTACTTAAATACCTTATACTAATGTTTATTTAATATAGTTTTATTCTGATGTTGTCAAACAGCATGCAAATTTCTTAATGTCAGCTATGTGTCAGGTTGTGGTCATGGTTCTTTTTTACTAACAAAGTATAATTTGTCATTTTTGGGTTGGTTTGTTTAGTAATCAAGGGTTATTGTGAATCTATTTCTTAATTTTCATATAGTTTGAGATACTTTACAAACTCATTTTGTATCATGATTAGGGAATATGTACTTGACAAGCATGAGTTTGCTAAGTTTTTTCTCTTTATAATAAACTCATGAATAATTGTGCAATAATTCCAGAATTATAGGAAATGATATATTTCCTGTTTGTAGGTCATAAACTATGAACCATTGAGCTCTTCATCAGATCTTTGTGTTTTATTTCTCTAGACTGTGGTGTTATCTTGTGTACCCCAATAAATCTTACCCAGGGATCAGAGGACAGAGGCAGTCACTCAATTACACATAGAGGTCAGGTGGTAAGGGCACACACATTTAATCCTATCACTGGGGAGGCAGAGATCCCATCTGTGAGTTCAAGGCCACAATGGGCTACATGAGAGAAACAGAACCAGGCAGTCCTGACACATGTCTTTAATCCCAGGAAGTAATATGGCAGGACACTAAAGGTATATAAGGTGTGAGTAAACAGGAACTCGCTTTCTTGAGGCTGAGGATTGTATAGAGGTAAGCTAGTGGCTGCCTGTTATGCTTCTCCGATCTTCCAGGTTTCACCTCAATATCTGGCTCTGGGTTTTTTATTATAAGACATTTTAAGATTTGTGTTACCTTTGACGCCCAATGTTTGTGGCACAAATTCATGAAAAAGCCACTTGCCTGTGGTCTTGTGGGCCCCAGCTCAGGCCCCAACTGCACACAGCCAGAGTCTCCATCCAACGTGGGCTGAAATGTCTTTGACTTCTTTTCTTTTGGTAGGTTGTAGGTTCTCCCTGGATCCCCATCTTGGGCTGCTACCACACTAGGTAGCTGTCTTGAAACCTGGTTAGGCTTCTACTGTTGTAAGCAGAAGCAGTCAACCTCACATCTGAATTGTCATTGCTGACAGATTTAGTGAGTCAATTAAGATTTCTTAAAAGGAGAAATTAGTTAAACATTAAAAAATGGAAAATATTTTTACAACAGAGGGTGTTTAGTCTCTGTTTGATAACACGTTAGGCAGTCTAAAAATGAAACAATTAAATGAGAGGATAATTAATGGTGATGGGATAGATGTAATTTTAATTATAAATATTATTTGTTTTATCATGAAAAAGGTAGTTAATTTGAGTGCCAAGATAAAAATTTTAGAAAAACTTGTTAAAACAGATCATAGAGAAATTCAGACCCAGACAGAAGAATTTAAAGCTGAACCATTCTCAGCATTGCATTATATGGTTACAGAGAAACAGCCTAAGGCTTTCAAACAACCAACCTTAATCTATCCAGTAACCTTACAAGAACTGCCAAATGCTCAAGGCTGTGTATGAACTGATTGGACTCCTGCACAAATGTTAGATTTAAAGAGACACAAAGAAGCTATAGTGTCATATGGTATGCATTCATTCATGAAGTAAATGTTAAACTCATGGTCAATGTGTAATAGAATTATCCATCAAGACTGGAAAGATTTGGTTACAGTGATCTTAGAGGCTGATACCCAGTTACAATGTAGAACCTGGTAGAAAGATGAGGCTAAGACCATTGCACAATGATATAGGGTTAGATGTTTGGAAATTTCCCAAGATCAACTTCTTGGAGAAGGTGATTATGCTGATATACAATGACAATCTTTATATCATGACCACACACTAATTTTATGCCAAATGGCAGCCTTGAATGCTTGGGAAAGAATTGAAGTAAGAAAGAAAATTGAGCCCTTTACAAAAGTTATACAGAGCTCAAAATAAACCTTCACTGATTTCCTACAATGACTGTCTTCAGCAGTAAATAAAATGATACCAAATTCAGAAGCTAGACAGATAATAATTGAATCTCTGACTTTTGAAAATGCTAATACACAATGCAAAAGGATAATTAGGCTGTTAAAGATGAACCCTTGGAGGAATGTATTTGAGATATAATTAATATTGAATCTCATGACCATGATGATACTTGGATAAGAGGGGTGATTTCTAGAGATTTAAAGAAAAATAATAATGTCAGGTGTTTCCGTTGTGGTAAACAAGGTCACTTAAAAAGGGATTGTAAACAGGGCATTCCTAGAAACAATGTTTTTTCAAAGAACAATGGCAACAGAGTGCCCCTCCCTTCTGGATTATGCAGAAGGTGTGGTAAAGGCAAAAGTTGGACTAATGAATATAGATCCACAAGGGACAAACAAGGTAAACCTTTGCCTTTGTCATGGGGAAACTCCCTGAAGGGCCTCTTGCAGGCTCCCATGACAAATTCAGTTCAGTCCTTTCCTATCATCATAGAAGAAACCTCTTCTCAGAGCAGTTAAAGAACTTAATGCTTATTGTAAAAATTCCATACTGCTCAGGGTGATAGAATATCTATAGAAGAGAGAACAAAAAATTCAGGAAAACCCATACAATAAATAAATGAACAAGGACCAAAATTAAAAATATGAATAAATGACATTTTCATTGAAGGACTTGTAGACACAGGTGCTGACATAACAGTTATTACACCAGAAACTTGGCATCCAAAGTGGCCTCTTCAGGAGGTAAAAGTTCAGCTGTTAGGGATTGGAACATTACCTCAAGTAAAACAGTGCATGAGAGGGGTTGAATGTATAGGGCCAGAAGGACAGAGAGGAAAATTAAAGCCATATGTGGCTAATATAGCTATGAATCTATGGGGACATGATTTATTATAACAATGCAATACCCAGATTAACCTTCCTCCAATCTCAGAAGCAAACCATAAACTAAAATATGTTTCTGAGAAAAATATTAGAAGGTATTATAAAGAATGGTCATTGACAATCCAGATTGTACAAGAACAGGGTACAACAGCTGCTGATGTTTCAAAGACACCGATATCTCTACCTTTAAAATGGTTAACAGACAAGCCTGTATAGGTTCAACAATGGCATTTAACAGCAGATAAATTACAGTCCTTAGAACAGCTGGTACAAGACCAGTTCAATGCTCAGTATATAGTAGAATCAACCAGCCCTTGGAATTCTCCTGTATTTGTTATTAAAAAGAAATCTGGTAAGTGGAGAATTATAACAGGTTTAAGAGCAATTAACAAAGTAATCCAGCCAATGGGCTCTCTAGAATCTGGAATTTCCTTGCCTACTCTGTTACCTAAAGGATGGCCTCTTATAGTTACCAATTTAAAAGACTGTTTCTTCTCAATACCTTTACAGGAAAGGAACAGAGAAAAAATTTGCCTTCACAGTGCCTGCTTATCATAATTCTTAGCCTGTTAAGAGATATCAATTGAAGGTTCTCTCACAGGGAATGTGAAATAGCCCAACCCTGTGCCAATATTTAGTATGACAGCCATTGAACATAATATGTAAATAATTTCCTGAATCTATAGTTTACCATTACATGGACAACATTTTACTAACTGATTCAAATGCAGATACTTTAGAAAAAAATGATTGAAGAAGTAAAATTTTCCCTTGTTGGGGATTACAAATTACTCCTGAAAAAGAGACAAAGAACAAATTCTATTAATTATTTAGGATATAAAATAGGTCTCAAAAAAATTAGACCCCAAAAGGTGCAAATTAAGAGAGATCGATTACAGACTCTTAATGACTTTCAAAGATTATTTGGAGACATTTTGTATCTATGGACCACCTGCAAGCAGGCTGCTCCAACAGCCCTGACCCCCACTGGACTCTGTAATCTCTATGATCTACTCTACCACCCAAACCCACTGACTCCATCATCCTCCCCTTGGCCAACCATCCACAGCATTATCAGTCCCTATACAACCACCAGATGGAAGTACAGGCACAACTGGTACCAGTAGGAAGAAGAGACTCCATAGGCACAGAGTAAATCACACAAAAAACCAGAAGAACTGAATGATAGACTGCATTTAGGTACCCAAACACCCACAAACCTCAGGTGAGACAACTTTACTGGACCTAAGGAGAAGCCAATGACCAGTATACTTAGCCATTCAGGTCAAAAGACAATAAAGAAACAAAAAAACCCATCCAACAAATACATCACAAGAATCAACACCTGTACTTATAACTATCCCAAACCTAGATGGGTAAATGGTAGTGTAAGAACACATGCAACAACATAAAGGACAATTGGCACCACCAGAACCCAGTGGTCCTACAAGAGCAAGACCTGAACATCCCAATGCTGATGAAGCAATAGAAAATGACCTTAAAATAACTTTATGAAGATGATAGAGGACCTTAATTAGAAATAAAAAATCCCTTAAAGAAATTGAGGAAAAGATAAATAAAAATTAGAAGAAATCAATAAATTCCTTAAAGAAAGCCCAGAACAAAACAATCAGGTGATGGAAACAGTTCAAGAATTGAAAATTGAAATAGAAGCAAGAAAGAAAACACAAACCAAGGGAATTCTGAAAATGGAAAATCTGAGTAAGTGAACAGGAACTACAAATGCAAGTACCACCAACATAATACAAAAGATGGGAGAAAGAATTTCAAGCATTGGAAATATGGTAAAGGAAATAGATTCATCAGTCAAAGAAAATGTTAAATCCAAAAAATTCTTAATGCAAAACATCCAGGAAATCTGAGACACCATGAAAAAACCAAACCTAAAAACAATAGGGATAGAAGGAGAAGAATTACAGCTCAAATGCAGAGAAAATATATTGAACAAAATCATACAATAAAACTTTCACAACCTAAAGAAGGACATGCCTATGAAGGTATGAGAAGCTTACAGAACACCAAATACACTGGACCAAAAAAAAGTTCCCTTGCCATATAATAATCCAAACACTAAACATACAAAAAAGAAAGAAAGAAAGAAAGAATATTAAGGACTGCAAAGGAAAAACGCCAAGTAACATATAAAGTCAGACCTATCAGATTTACACCAGATTTCTCAATGGAGACATTAAAAGCAACAAGGTCCTGGACAGACATTTTGCAGACACTAAGAAACCATGGATGCCAGTCCAGACTACTATACCCAGTACAAATTTTTAACACCCTAGATGGAGAAAACAAGTTATTCCACAACAAAGCCAAATTTAAACAATACCTAGCCACAAATGCAGCACTACAGAAAGTACTAGAAGGAAAACTCCAACAGAAGGAAGTTAGCTGCTCCCACAAAACCATAGGCAATAGTGAACCCAAAGAAGGGAAACTCACACACAAACTACCACCACCACCAAAACCAAAAAATAACAGAGATTAATAATTTACATTTCTTAATATTAGTGGACTCAATTTGCCCATAAAAAGGAACAGGCTAACAGAATGGGTATGAAAACAGGATCCATCCTACTGATGCATAAAAGAAACACATCTCAACCTCAAGGACAGACATTACTTCAGAATAAAGGGGTAGGAAAAGATTTTCCAATCAAATGAGCCTAAGAAACAAGCTGGTGTAGCTATTCTAATACCTAACCAAATAGACTTCAAACTAAAATTAATCAAAAGAGATGAAGAAGAACATTTCATATCCATCCCAGGAAAATCCATCAAGATGAAATCTCAATTCTGAACATTTATGCCCCAATACAAGAGCACCCACATATGTAAAAGAAACATTACTAAAGCTTAAATTGCACGTCAAACCTCATACAGTAATAGTAGGAGACTTCAACTCTGAACTCTCACCAATGGACAGGTCTGACAGACAGAAACTTAACAGAGAAATAAGGGAACTAACAGATGTTATGCCTCAAATTGACTTAACAGATATCTACAGAACATTTCATTTCACCCAAACACAAAAGAATATACCTTCTTCTCAGCACCTCATGGAACATTCTCTAAAATTGACCACATACTTGGTCACAAAGCAAATATCAACAGATACAAAAAAAAAATCGTAATAAGCCCATGTGAATTATCAGATCACATGGGCTAAAGTTAGAAGTCAACAACACCACAAACTACAGAAAGCCTACAAACTCATGGAAACTGAACAACTCTCAAGTGAATTAACATTGGGTCAAGGAAGAAATAAAGAAAGAAAATAAAGATTTCCTAGAACTCAATGAAGATGAATACACAAACTTATGGGACACTATGAAAGTAGTGGAAAAAGGAAAGTTCCTACCTCTGAATGCTTACATAAAGAAGTTGGAAAAATCTCACACTAGTGATTTAGCAGCACACCTGAAAGCTCTAGAACAAAAAGAAGCAATCTCACTCGGGAGGAATTGACACCAGGAAATAATCAAATTGAGGGCTGAAATGAATACAATAGAAACAAAGAGAACAATATAAAAAAATCAATAAAATAAATAAACAAATATCTGAGAAAATAAACAAGATGGACAAAACTTTATCCAAGCTAAACAAAAGGCAGAAAGAGAATACTCAAATTAATAAAATCAGAAATGAAAAGAGAGACATAACAACAGACAATGAGGAAATCCAAAGAAGCATCAGGTCATACTTCAAAAATCTGTAATCCACAAAATTTGAAAAATCTAAAAGAAATGTACAATTCTTGATAGGCACTACATACCAAAATTAAATCAAGACCAGATAAACAACTTAAATAGACCTATAACCTCTAAGGAAATGAAAGAGTCATTAAAGTCTCCCAACCAAAAAAAGCCCAGGACCATATGGTTTCAGCACAGAATTCTACCAGATGTTCAAAGAAGAGCTAAAACCAATACTCCTCAAATTGTTCCACACAAAAGAAACATAAGGAACATTATGCAATTATTTTATAAGGCTATAGTTACCCTGACAACCAAACTACACAAAGATGCAACAAAGAAAGAGAATTACAGACCAATCTCCCTCATGAATATTGATGCAAAAATACTCAAAAAAAATACTGGCAAACCAAATCCAAGAATACAAAAAAAATCATCCACCATGACCAAGTAGGCTTCATCCCAGAGATGCAGGGATTTTTCAACATACAAACAGCTGGCAATGTAATCTACCATATAAACAAACTGAAAGAAAAAAAAACACATGATTATCTCATTAGATGTTGAAAAAGCCTTTGACAAAATCCAATACCCCTTTATGATAAAGGTCTTGAAAGATCAGGGACACAAAGAACATACCTAAACACAATAAAGACAATATATATCAAGCCGACAGCCAACATCAAACAAAACAGAGAGAAACTCAAAGCAATTCCACTAAAATCAGGAACAAGACAAGGCTGTTCATTCTCCCCATATTTATTCAATATAGAACTTGAAGTTCTAGTTAGAGCAATAGACAATAAGAGGAGATCAAGGGGATACAAATTGGAAAGGAAGAAGTGAGATTTTCACTATTTGCAGATGATATGATAGTATATATTAGTGACCCCATGAATTCTACCAGGGAACTCCTACAGCTGATAAACACCTTCAGTAATGTGGAGGATAAATGATTAACTAAAAAAAAAAATGAGTAGTTTCTATATACAAATTACAATTGGGCCAAGAAAGAAATCAGAGAAACATCACCCTTTACAATAGCCACAAATAATATAAAATACTTTGGGGTAACTCTAACCAAACAAGTGAAAGACCTGTATGATGAGAACTTTAAATCTTTAAAGAAGGAACCTAATGAAGATATCAGAAAATGGAAAGATCTTCCATGCTCATGAATAGTTAGGATTAACATAGTAAAAATGGCAATCTTACCAAAAGCAATCTACAGGTTCAATGCAATCTCCATCAAAATCTGAACACAATTCTTCACAGACCTCAAAAGAATAATACTCAACAATGCATAGAAAAACAAAAAACTCAAGATAGCTAAAACCATCCTGTACAATGAAAGAATTCCCAATGCCATCACCATCCATGACTTCAAGCTCTACTATAGAACTGTAGTAATCAAAACAGCTTGGTATTGGCATAAAAACAGACACTTGGATCAACTGAATCAAACTGAGGAACCTGACATAAATCCACACACCAATGAACACCTGTTTTTGTTTTTGTTTTTGTTTTTGTTTACAAAGAAGCCAAGATTATACAGTAGAAAAAAGAAAGATCTTCAACAAATGGTGGTGGCATAACTGGATGGCAACATGTAGAAGACTGCAAATAGATCCATACCTATTGCTATATACAAAACTCAAGTCCAAGTAGATCAAAGACCTCAACATAGATCCAGTTACACTAAACCTGATAGAAGAGAAAGTAGGAAGTAGTCTTGAATGCACTGGCACAGGAGACTACTTCCTGAATATAACACAAGTAGCACAGACAGAGATCAGCAATTAATAAATGGGACTTCCTCAAACTGAGAAACTTCTGTAAGGCAAAGGACATGGTAAGTAATATAAAACAGCAACCTATAGAAGGGGAAAATCTTCACCAACCCCATATCTTACAGAGGGTTGATATCCAAAATACATAAAGAACTCGAGAACATCAAAATACCAAATAATCCAATTTAAAAATGGGATACAGAGCTAAACAGAATTCTCAACAGAAGAATCTCGAATGGCTGAAAGACATTTAAGGAATTGCTCAACATGCTCATTCATCAGTGAAATGCAAATCAAAAATGATGCTGAGATTCCATCTTACACTTGTCAGAATGGCTGAGATCAAAAACACTGATGACAGCTTGCATTGGAAAGGATGTGGAGCAAAGGGAAAACTCCTCCAGTGCTGGTGGGAGTGAAAACTTCTACATCCACTTTGGAAATCACTATGGCAGTTCCTCAGAAAATTGGGAATTAATCTCCCTCCAGACCCAGCTACACCAATCTTTGATGGTAATATCATTCTATATGCTGTGAATGTGTGTTGCTCTGATTGGTTGATAAATAGAACACTGATTGGCCAGTATCCAGACAGGAAGTATAGGTGGGGCAAGCAGATGAGGAGAATACTGGGAAGAGGAAGGCTGAGTCAGGAGTTGCCAGCCAGATACAGAGGAAGCAAGTTGTGAAGGCAGAACTGAGAAAAGTTACCATGTGTCTAAACATAAATAAGAATTATGGATTAATTTAAGTGTAAGAGCTAGTCAATAATAAGGCTGAGCTAATGGCCAAGCAGCTATAATTAATATAAGCCTCTGTGTGCTTATTTGGGGGATGCGAGTAGGAGAGATTTGTCCCAACTGCTAGCCTCCCGGGACACAGGAAAACTTCCAACTACAAATGGTGTCCAATGGCTCAAGTTTCCACCTGAAACCTAAAACACTTAATAAGCAATTCTAAACGGAGTCAAAAACAGGTTCCTGCTTCATGTTTTATGTAGGCCTCAAGATGCCACAGTATTCGGGCTTGAGAGCAACATGGCAGATTCCCACCGAGGTACACAGTGGCATCTCCAAGCTGCACAGCACACTGAGTGAGAGATTTAGCTCTTGATAGCACAACAAAAGCAACAACAAAAAGTTTCTGGGCTACAAGATGCTTTAATGTAGGCATAGACCCACTGCTTCCAAGAGTTGATGGTACACATGCCCCAAGCTGGAGGTGAATTACCTCCACCATGTTGAAAAGCTGAAATGAGCAGAGTCAGCAGCCAAGGCTGCAGCTTTTCATCCTGGCCACACATTTTATCAGTTTAAAGTCTCCTCTGCCCAGAAAAAGATTATAGATTCATAATAAGACAGATTCAAATGAGATGAACCCCACAGTTTACAATGTATGTAAAAATGTACGTAGGCTTGAAAGAGAGAGAAAAAGGAATACAGACAGTTATATAAAGAAATAAAAAGTTTTAAAAAATAAAGTCTTTAAAGAGAAAGTAAAATTAATATAAAAAATAAGCCACATAAAGATGGATATCACAGAGAGTCTTGATTTTGTTGTCTTTAGGATTTTTAACTGCAGAGCGACAGACCTTTGATTCTAAAAGCTACTAAGTTAAATCAATATGCATATTTTAAAGGTATCTTGACTTTAAAATTTGGATCTAAGGATATGTTGCTTTGGAAGGGAGGCTCTGCTTTTGTTTCCACAGGAAGCAAGAGGCTGTGAATTTGTTCCAGGTTAAGATGAATAAGGTTTTACCAACCAAGACCCCGTGAAAGGTCTCAAATGACACCATGGCCCAGATCATCCAACATCCAAAATCAATTTCAAAGCAAATGACTCAGAGAATACAGCCTCACCAACTACTCCAGTCAGAACTTGACCATAATCCTTAAATTTTCTTTGTGTCCCCATAAGAATATAGCACCCTTTTTCAGCAGGAAGTAGCCTAGAAAACTATGCCCACATTCCCCCAAAATGGATTATGGATGTTTGTCTTTGTTTAGGTTGTTGGTTACACATTGTTATTGGTCACAGTCAATGTCTTTCTAAAAGAAGAAAGGGGGATATGATATGGAAATATAGAATATAGATATAATAGGATAAAAGGGTGGATTGTTGAACCTACTTTTAAAGAGCAAGTTGTTTAAAATGTTTTACATTGGTATAGATTTTAGTTTATTGATACAAATTTAAAGTTAAATTTGTTATACTGTATGTATATTTCTACTCTTGTTTAAGGTATCATGTTTGTGCAGCTCATTTAAATTCTAATGGATAATTAAGAAATACAGATTTATAATTAGTTTTCTATGATAATCAAACTTATAGTCATGTTAAGTTTTCTAGGTGTACATAGATATAATTTAATTAGGTAGATAATCTTCAGACACTTCAAAGACCTACAGAATATGGCATTTAAAATATTTTAAAAACTTAGACTTTCCTGGACAATGAGACACATCTGCTTCTGGCAGCACCAATTTACTTCAGAGAGGAGGATGGGCATCAAAGGTACTCCATATGGAGTCTATCTTCTTGGAAAAATAGCCATTTGGGCAAGAAACTGTTCTTGCCTGGACTGCTTGACAAAATGTTGTATGGATAGGACATGCAGGACTCATAGGAAAGTGACTACTGAACTTTGCAAGAGTAGATGGTCCTTCAGGTTCCCGCTTCACAGAAAAAACTATCAGACATCCTACAGGACACAGAGAGATGTGAATGAGAGACTCTAGGGCGGCAGGTTGAAGAATGCATGCCCCAACATTTCAGATTAACTTCAGGTAACCATCTAGGTAGCCAGCTGTCTCTCTCATTCTAGATTTTTTGAAGTTGCTTACAAAGCACTTCCTGTTTACTTAGGTAATATCATATCCTTCTGGGGTCTTTGATGTAGTTGAAGACTACATAGTTATAATATTCCTTGGTTATGATAAGAGATAATGTAGATATGAAACCTTAGACTCACAAATAAAGGATAGATAGGATATCTTCTTTAATTTTGCCAAATACTAATAGACTAGATATTATAATTCTTGCTTGATAACTGTTTTGTTATATGTAATTTCACTATGTTGAAGTTAAAGTCTTCCTTTTGAATAGAGAGAAAAGGTGAAATAATGGGAATGTTGGTCTGTAAATGTGTGTTGCTCTGATTGGTAGATAAATAAAAGACTGACTGGCCAGTAGCCAGGCAGGAAGTATAGATGGGGCAAGCAGATGAGGAGAATTCTGGGAAGAGGAATGCTGAGTTGGGAGTTGTTAGCCAGACACAGAAGAAGCAAGATGGGAAGGCAGAACTAAGAAAAGGCATCAAGCCACATGGCTAAACATAAATAAGAATTATGGGTTAATTTAAGTGTAAGAGCTAGTCAGTAATAAGCCTGGGCTAATGACCAAGCAGTCATAATTAATATAAGCCTCTATGTGCTTACTTGGGGGACATGAGTAGGAGAGATTTGATCTGACCACCAGCCGACCAGCACACAGAAAAACTTCCAACTACAAATCTTGGTCATATACCCAAGAGATGCTCAACTATATCACAAGGTCACTTGCTCAACTGTGTTCATAGCAGCATTATTCATAATAGCCAGAACCTGGAAACAACTAGATGCCTCTCAACTGAAGAATGGATAAGGAAAATATGATACATTTACACAATGGAGTACTACTTGGCTGTAAAAAAAAAACAATGACATCATGAAATTTGCAGCCACATGGATGGAACTAGAAAAATCATTCTGAGTGAGGCAACTCAGACCAGAAAGACAATCATGTTATGTATTCACTTGTAAGTAAATATTAGGGGTAAAGTATAGGATAAGCAACCTACAATCCATAGCCCCAGAGAGACTAGAAAACAAGGAGAGCTCAAAGAGGAATGAATAGTTTTCCCTGAGAATGAGAAATAGAAGAGATATCCTGGGTGAACTTGGAGTGGGGGAGGAGGTAGACTGATGGATTCTCGAGGGATTGGGTTGGGCATGCTGGATGCAGGAGGGGGGTTGCTGGTGGCATGAGGGAGGAGAGTAACGAAAGAGGTGTCTTGGTTGGGGGAGAATATGGGGAATAGGGAAAATTCTGGTTCAGGGAAACCCCCAGGAATCCACAAGGATAACCCCAGCTAAGACTCCTAGCAATCACAGAGGTGGTGCCTGAACTGTCCACTTACTGTAATCAGATTGGTGATTATTACCCTGTCATCAGAGTTACTGTATCCATTAACTGACAGAAGTAGATACAGAGATCCACAGCCAAGCACTGGGTTGAGCAGCTCTGGGAGTCTTGCTGAAGAAAGGGAGAAGGGATAGTATGAGCCAGGGTGTCATGATGGGGGAATCCACAGAGACAGCTGACCTGAGCTGGTGGGAGCACATGGACTCTGGACCAATATTTAGAGAGCCTCCATTGGCCCTACCTAGGCCCTCTGCATGTTTGTGCCAGTAGTGTAGCTTGGTCTGTTTGTAGGGCTCCTACCAGTGAGATCAGGACCTGTCCTTGGTTCTTAGCTGGCTTTTGGGAACCTGTTCCCCATGCTGGATTACCTTGCCCAGCCTTGACGCAAGGCAAGGAGCTCCTGCAAGGGGAGGAACTTGGTCCTGCCCCAACTTGATGTGTCATGCTTTGTTGAAGCCCATGGGAGACCTGCCCTTTTCTGAATGGAGAATGAGGAGGATAGGAAGAGGGAGGAGACATGGAGGAGAGGACGGAAAGGAAACTGCGATTGGTATGTAAAATAGATGAAAAAAGTGTTATTTAAATTAAATAAAACAAATTTTAAAAAAGAAGTATTCATGTAGAGTGTAATTACCTTAAAGTATACTTATCATTAATATAATTTTTTTGGAGTTCTGATTATTGAACTCATGGATTTGTGCATGACAAGCAAAAGCTCTACTACTGAACTACATCCCAGCCCCAAATGATAAGCGAATGCATGTATTTAAAGGAATAAAATTAAGAACTGAGGACTGAACTCAGGGCTTGTATATACTAAGCAAGTGCTCTACCAACTGATTGTATCATCAATACTGATGTTTGTTTACAATAACAATTTTATCATGTGATTTCCTATATTGAGATATGTTTTAACAGCCTACAGACCTTCATATATCACAAAATCTGTCCATGTTGTGTTCATGTATTAATATAATTTTATTATGTTAATTTCTTTTCATAAATCTTTTCTGTAAATAGTCTATGATTGGTCATCTGTTCCAGATTCTTGGAATTCTTATTTAGAATTCAAATTTAGAATTCTTCTAAAATTGTAAATGAGTTCTTTATTGATCTGGTCTTATTTCTTCTAAAAGTAGGCTACTCTTTTTTGGAGTGAGCAGGTAGTATTTTTCATCTCTGACATCACATATTTTATGATACGTATTTACATTCTTTCTTTCACAAGAATCTCACTATTCGGCTTTCTTTCAATATATATTTAAGTCTTCAGATTTTTTTTGCTCTATGCTTAATTACTTATTCTCCTACAGTTATTATTTTTCTTTAGTGATTTTAACATATATTTATTTTATTTTATGTGTATGAGTGTTTTGCACCCAGAGGTCAGAAGAAAAGCTTGTAGCCCCAGGACCTGGATCCACATTGTGAATGCTATAATCAAAGCCAAATCCTCTGTAAGAGCAGCAAGTACTCTCAGCTGGTGATATATCTTTCAAGTCCATTCTTTATTGAATTTTATTATTTATATCCTTGGTATCGTATACCTACTGAGCCCTGTATAATTTTTCCATTTCTGTATTATTTACATCAAAGATGGGAGGATTTAGTTCCTTGTATTTTCTTGAAGCAGATTCAAGGAAAAAGAGGTAAGAACTAACTAATATTGCTTCTCTGATGAATACTGAAGTAACATTCACAGTTTCTGTGTTTTTCTAAGGTGCCTCACTTTATTGA
Organism: Peromyscus attwateri; assembly: GCA_902168425.1. Lineage (NCBI taxonomy): Eukaryota > Metazoa > Chordata > Mammalia > Rodentia > Cricetidae > Peromyscus > Peromyscus attwateri. The sequence goes on along the minus strand of CABHPP010096548.1, from coordinate 7,120 downwards.
AAGCCATGAATGCCTTCCAAAAAGTGCTGAATCTAGAATTTCTTTTCTTGTATTAGTATTCTTTAAAAATGCTTCCCATTTCTTGACTATGACCTGGACCAGTTTATCCAAAAGGAATATGGGGCCCTGGTGCAGGTCTTGCCAGGGGCGACTGGCGCCCAAGGACGGGATCTAGGGTCTGGAAAAGTATTGTTACTTTAAAAACCTGGATAGGACTAAGAGCAGAATATCTTCCACGGACCTTCAGCATAGAGAGAATTGTATGTATTTGAAAGCCAGATCACAAAAGTAGTAACTGACTGAGCTTCATTGATAACTTGTTAATGCAGTGTAGCAGAAAAAAAAAACCTAGAACCTGAGTGCTTTGTCTAACACAGGAACATAAATCCATTGTTTCACAAAGAAAAAGAGCACGAGTTGATTGGAGAGCATCCAGGAATCTGAGATAGAAAGGTAAAACCTAATGTACAGAACAAGTGGCTTTTGTTGAATATAGTAGAGAAAGATGAAAATTTTTAAGTTAAAATTTAATTTAAAATGAAGACAAATACAGAAAAAAATTTAGGGTAGTAAATGCTTTCTGCAATTAACAACAAAGCAGCCTTTTATTTAAAATGTCAATGAAATGCATATTTACTTGTCCCCAGGTAGCCAAGGAAGTCAGATGAAAATATTAATTAAGCAACTTTGTTGCTAGAAGTATGTTAAGCACTATTCACAGAAAATGTGTGTTCTTTTTGTCTGGCCATATTATATTAGATGTAAAATTTGATGATGCTAATCTCTAGCATTTATACTTACTTTGATGTTATTATCATCATAGTTACTCATCTTGATGAGCAGTTGACTTTCCAGACTTAATCTCTTATCATAGTGAGGTCATAATAACAGTTATAGGCAGGATAATGTATTTTCTTTATAGCCACAGACTATGTTAAATAATATCAAATAAATTCTAAATACAATGAATTTATTTTTTCCCTGCATTGTTTTTTTTTTGAATTTATTTTATTTTATTTTACAATATACTTCAACTTTACATATCAGCCATAGATTCCCCCGTTCTCCCTCCTCCCGCCCCGCCCCCCTTCCCCCTGTCCCACCCCCCATTTCCATCTCCTCCAGGGCAAAGACTCCCCCAAGGATTGAGATCAACCTGGTGGTCTCAGCCCAGGCAGGTCTAGTACCCTCCTCCCAGGCTGAGCCAAGGATCTCTACTAAGCCCCAGGTTTCAAACAGTCAATTCATGTACTGAGCACAGGGCCCGGTCCAACTGCCTGTATGCCTCTTAAACAGATCAAGCCAATCAACTGTCTCACCCATTCAAAGGGCCTGATCCTGTTGGGGGCCCCTCAGCCATTGGTTCACAGTTCATGTGTTTCTATTCGTTTGGCCATTTGTCCCTGTATTCCATCCATCCCTGGTCCCAACAACTCTTGCTCACATAAACCCTCCTCCTTCTTGCCAATTGGACTCCCGGAGCTCCACCCAGGGCCTGACCGTGGATATCTGCATCTAGTTCCCTCTGTCACTGGATGGGGTTTCTAGCACGACAATTAGGGTGTTTGGCCATCTTATCACCAGGGTAGGTCAAATCAGGCTATTTCTCGACTATTGCCAGCAGTTTATTGTGGGGGCATCTTTGTGGATTTCTGTGGGCCTCTCCAGCTCTTTGCTTCTTCCTATTCTCATGTGGTCTTCATTTATCATGAACATTCCTTATGTTCCCTCTCTGTTCTTGATCCAGTTGGGATCTCCTGCTTCCCCAAGTTCTCTTTCTCTCGCCCCTCGCTCCTCATTACCCCCACTCACGTCCAGATTGTTCATGTAGATCTCATCCATTTCTCTGTCATTGGGCGATCCGCGTGTCTTTCTTGGGGTCCTATTATCCAGGTAGCCTCCCTGGTGTTGTGAGTAGCTGTCCAGTCATCCTTGTTCCACAACTAGTATTCTCCTATGAGTGGGTACATACCATGTTTGTCTTTCTGAGTCTGGGTTACCTCACTCAGGAGGATTTTTTCTAGATCCCTCCATTTTCCTGCAAACCTCATGATGTCATTGTTTTTCTCTGCTGAGTAGTATTCCATTGTATATATGTACCACAGTTTGTTTATCCATTCTTCGGTTGAAGGGCATCTAGGTTGTTTCCAGGTTCTGGCTATTACAAATAATGCTGATATGAACATAGCTGAGCAAGTGTCCTTGTGGTATGATTGAGCATTCCTTGGGTATATGCCCAAGAGTGGTATAGCTGGATCTTGGGGGAGATTGATTCCCAATTTTCTAAGAAAGCACCATATTGATTTCCACAGTGGCTGTACAAGCTTGCATTCCCACCAGCAGTGGAGGAGAGTTCCCCTAGCTCCACATCCTCTCCAGCACAAGGTGTCCTCAGTGTTTTTGATCTTAGCCAATCTGACTGGCGTAAGGTGGTATCTCAGAGTTGTTTTGATTTGCATTTCCCTAATGATTAGGGATGTTGAGCAATTCCTTAAATGTCTTTCAGCCATTTGTGTTTCCTCTGCTGAGAATTCTCTGTTTAGTTCTATGGCCCATTTCTTAATTGGACTGTTGGGAATTTTGATGTTTAATTTCTTGAGTTCCCTATATATTCTGGATATCAGTCCTCTGTCAGATGTGGGGTTGGTGAAGATCTTTTCCCATTCTGTGGGCTGTCGCTTTGCCTTGTTGACCGTATCCTTTGCTGTACAAAAGCTTTTCAGTTTCAAGAGGTCCCATTGATTGATTGTTTGTCTCAGTGTCTGAGCTACTGGTGTTATACCTAGGAAGCGATCTCCTATGCCAATGCGTTCAAGACTACTTCCTACTTTCTCTTCTAGCAGGTTCAGAGTGGCTGGATTTATGTTGAGGTCTTTGATCCACTTGGACTTAAGTTTTGTGCATGGTGATAAATATGGATCTATTTGCAGCCTTCTGCACGTTGATATCCAGTTATGCCAGCACCATTTGTTGAAGATGCTTTCTTTTTTCCATTGTACGCTTTTGGCTTCTTTGTCAAAAATTATATGTTCATAGGTTTGCGAATTAATGTCAGGGTCTTCAATTCGATTCCATTGGTCCACAAGTCGGTTTTTATGCCAGTACCAGGCTGTTTTTATTACTGTAGCTCTATAGTAGAGCTTGAAGTCAGGGATCGTGATGCCTCCAGAGGTTGTTTTATTGTACAGGATTCTTTTGGCTATCCTGGGTTTTTTGTTTTTCCATATGAAGTTGAGTATTATTCTTTCCAGGTCTGTGAAGAATTGTGTTGGTATTTTGATGGGGATTGCGTTGAATCTGTAGATAGCTTTTGGTAAAATTGCCATTTTTACTATGTTAGTCCTGCCTATCCATGAGCACGGGAGATCTTTCCATTTCCTGACATCTTCTTCAATTTCTTTTTTCAGGGACTTGAAGTTCTTGTCATATAGGTCCTTCACTTGCTTGGTTAATGTTATCCCAAGGTATTTTATATCATTTGTGGCTATTGTAAAGGGTGATGTATCTCTGACTTCCTTCTCAACCTGTTTGTCAGTTGTATATAGGAGGGCTACTGATTTTTTTGAGTTGATCTTGTATCCTGCTATGTTGCTGAAGGTGTTTATAAGCTGTATCAGTTCCTTGGTTGAATCTTTTGGGTCACTCAAGTATACTATCATGTCATCTGCAAATAGGGAAAGCTTGACTTCTTCCTTTCCCATTTGTATCCCCTTAATCTCCTTATGCTGTCTTATTGCTCTGGCTAGAACTTCAAGTACTATATTGAATAAGTATGGGGAGAGCGGACAGCCTTGCCTCGTTCCTGACTTTAGTGGAATTGCTTTGAGTTTCTCTCCATTTAATTTGATGTTGGCTGTTGGCTTGCTGTAAATTGCCTTTATTATGTTGAGGTATGTTCCCTGTATTCCTGATCGCTCCAAGACCTTTATCATGAGGGGGTGTTGGATTTTGTCGAATGCCTTTTCTGCATCCAGTGAGATGATCGTGTGGTTTTTTTCTTTCAGTTTGTTTATATGGTGTATTACATTGACGGACTTTCGTATGTTGAACCACCCTTGCATCCCTGGGATGAAGCCTACTTGATCATGGTGGATAATTGTTTTGATGTGTTCTTGGAGTCTGTTTGCCAGTATTTTATTGAGTATTTTTGCATCAATGTTCATGAGGGAGATCGGTCTGTAGTTCTCTTTCTTTGTTGTATCCTTGTTTGGTTTAGGAATCAGGGTAATTGTAGCCTCATAGAAGGAGTTTGGTAATGTTCCTTCTGTTTCTACTGTGTGGAACAATTTAGAGAGTATTGGTATTAAGTCTTCTTTGAAGATCTGGTAGAATTCTGCGCTGAAACCATCTGGCCCTGGGCTTTTTTTGGTTGGGAGACTTTTAATGACTGTTTCTATTTCCTTAGGAGTTATTGGACTATTTAAATAGTTTATCTGGTCTTGATTTAACTTAGGTATGTGGTACCTATCCAGAAAATTATCCATTTCTTTTAGATTTTCCATTTTTGTGGAATAGAGGTTTTTGAAGTATGACCTAATGATTCTCTGGATTTCCTCAATGTCTGTTGTTATGTCCCCCTTTTCATTTCTGATTTTGTTAATCTGGATGCTCTCTCTCTGTCTTTTGGTTAGTTTGGATAAGGGCTTGTCTATCTTGTTGATTCTCTCAAAGAACCAACTCTTTGTTTCATTGATTTTTTGTATTGTTCTCTTTGTTTCTATTTTGTTGATTTCAGCTCTCACTTTGATGATTTCCTGGCGTCTATTCTTCTTGGGAGACTTTGCTTCTTCTTGTTCTAGAGCTTTCAGGTGTGCTGTTAAGTCACTAGTGTGAGATTTCTCCAACTTCTTTATGTGCGCATTTAGTGCTATGAATTTCCCTCTTAGCACTGCTTTCATAGTGTCCCATAGGTTTGGGTATGTGGTGTCTTCATTTTCGTTGATCTCTAGGAATTCTTTAATTTCTTTCTTTATTTCTTCCCTAACCCATTGGTGATTCAGTTGAGCATTATTCAGTTTCCATGAGATTGTAGGTTTTCTGTAGTTTTTGTTGTTGTTGAAATCTAACTTTAGACCTTGGTGGTCTGATAGAACACAGGAGGTTATTCCAATTGTTTTGTATCTATTGAGAATTGCTTTGTGGCCAAGTATGTAGTCAATTTTGGAGAAGGTTCCATGGGGTGCTGAGAAGAAGGTATATTCTTTTTTGTTAGGATGGAATGTTCTGTAGATATCAATTAAGTTCATTTGGGTCATGACTTCAGTTAAGTCCTTCGTTTCTCTGTTAAGTTTCCATTTAGGAGATCTGTCCAGTGGTGAAAGTGGGGTATTGAGGTCTCCCACTATTAATGTGTGGGGTTTTATATGTGGTTTAAGCTTTAGTAGTGTTTCTTTTACATATGTAGGTGCCCTTGTATTTGGGGCATAAATGTTCAGAATTGAAATTTCCTCTTGGTGGATCCTTCCTGTGATGAATATGTAATGCCCTTCTTGATCTCTTTTGATTGATTTTAGTTTGAAGTCCATTTTGTTGGATATCAGGATGGCTACACCCGCTTGTTTCTTAAGACCGTTTGATTGGAAAGTCTTTTCCCAGCCTTTTATTCTTAGGTAGTGTCTGTCTTTGTATTTGAGGTGTGTTTCTTGTATGCAACAGAAAGATGGGTCCTGCTTTCGTATCCATTCTGTAAGCCTGTGTCTTTTTATAGGCGAATTAAGTCCATTGATATTAAGAGATATTAATGACCAGTGATTGTTCATTCCTGTTATTTTTTGGTGGTAGTGTGTCTGTACTTCTTATTTTTGGGGTTTACTGCTGTGGGGTTATCTATTGCCTGTGTTTTCAAGGGTGTATCTGACTTCCTTGGGCTGGAATTTTCCTTCTAGTGCTTTCTGTAGGGCTGGGTTTGTGGATAAGTATTGTTTAAATCTGGCTTTGTCTTGGAATGTCTTGTTCGCTCCGTCTATGATGATTGAAAGTTTTGCTGGGTATATTAGTCTAGGCTGGCATCCATGGACTCTTAGTGTCTGCATTACATCTGTCCATGTTCTTCTGGCTTTCAAAGTCTCCATTGAGAAATCGGGTGTTATTCTGATGGGTTTGCCTTTATAGGTCACTTGGCCTTTTTCCTTTGCTGCTCTTAATATTCTTTCTTTATTCTGTATGTTTAGTTGTTTAAATATTATGTGGCGAGGGGACTTTTTTTGGGGGTCTAGTCCGTTTGGTGTTCTATAGGCTTCTTGTATCTTCATTGGCATTTCCTTCTTTAAGTTGGGAAAGTTTTCTTCTATGATCTTGTTGAATATATTTTCCGCGCCTTTAAGTTGGTATTCTTCTCCTTCTTCTATCCCTATTATTCGCAGGTTTGGTCTTTTCATGGTGTCCCAGATTTCTTGGACATTTTGGGTCATGACTTTGTTAGCTTTAGTGTTTTCTTTGACTGATGAATCTATTTCTTCTACCGTATCTTCAACGCCAGAGATCCTCTCTTCCATCTCTTGCATTCTGTTGGTTATACTTGCATCTGAAGTTCCTGATCGTTTACTTAGATTTTCTATTTCCAGCATTCCCTCTGTTTGAGTCTTCTTCATTTTTTCTATTTCCCTTTTCAGGTCTTGGACTGTTTCCTCCATTTGTTTCATTGCTTTTTCATGTTTTTCTTTCAGTGCTTTATTGTTTTCTTCCAGGACTTTATTTTTTTCTTCTACTTTAATTGTCCTTTCCTCTAGGTTTTTACAGCGCTCTTGCAATTTTTTTGTATTTTCCTCTATATAAGCCTCTATCTTCTTCATGATGTTATTCATAAGGCTGTTTTCTTCTGCTTCTTCCAATTTTTGATGATCAGCTCTAGATGTTGGAGGAGGGCTAGGTTCTGGTGATGCTGTATTGCTCTTCATTTTGTTGTATGTACTTCTGCCTGGACGTCTGCCCATCTCCTTGTGTTCGATCTTGGTTTTATCAGCTCACTTGGTGGAGGAAGAGCTGACAGATTCGGGGAGTCTCTCTCTTTTGTCCAGATGGGACTCTCTTCTCCAAATGGGAAGTGCGAGGCAGGTTGGGAGCTCTTGTTCAGATGGGAAGGCCGAAGCAGGATGGGAGCTATTGTCCAGATGGGAAGTCC
>CABHPP010096546.1:3300-21658 GCA_902168425.1 Peromyscus attwateri | reverse complement strand
AAATTTTTTTACCTCTCTAGACTGTTGTGGGATAAACTTTTTATACACTATGAAGATGTGTCTTTGCCAAGTTGCCTTCTGATAGGATTAATAAAGAGCTGAATGGCCAACAGGCAGGACTTCCAGGAAGAGAGAGGAACTGGAGGAAAATCTGAGGCATGTGAGAGACTCCAGCGAGACACTGAGGAAGTCATACATACATTATTGAGGAAAGGTAAAGAGTTACGTGGCAGAATGTAGATTAATAAAAACAGGTTAATTTAAGTTATAAGAGCTAGCTGGGAACAAGTATAAGCTAAAGGCCAAACTTTCATAATTAATAATCAGTCTTCATGTCATTATTTGGGGACTGGCAGTCCAAAAATGTCCAATGAGAAAGTCTGACTACAATAGACTCCATTTTCTGCAGATTCAAGTAATTCCACATTATTCAAATCTCAGAACAGATCATTTTATGCTGTCATATCACAGACTGTTCACTTATTTGGAATAATCAAGAATAATCTATTAGCTAATCACAAGTTGACTGGATTTAAGGTCTTGTATCTATCATGATTACTTATTGGTTTTTATATTATACTCCTATCTTTCATGATGTAAAACACTGATGAAATAAACAATCCTTGAGGAACATTTCTAAATGTTTTGGGAAACAATCATTAAAGGCATTTGTTATTAAATCATCCTAACACTAAAATTCTTGCAATGATATGTTTCATGTGATAAAGATAGTTTTTCAAATTTGTTTATCTTCTTTTTTAAATGAATTGGATGGGTATCTTTGATCAGACATTGAAAACTATTCAAGCATGTCCACTGGCCATCATGTTTCTAGAGTTGCAAGTTGCATTAATTGCTTTAGATTATTACCCATTGTCCATTTATTGATCACCAACAGTCTTGCAGATGTACAACAGGAATGCAAGTTAAAAATATAATCAATTATTTTCAAGATCATTAAAATGCTTTATTTATTTAAGTTGCCCAGAATCCTAAATGTACTGGTAACAGAGGACAAAATTCGCTTAAGTTTGACTTTTATGTTTATATCCCTTGCTTTGGAGAATATAATATCTAGTTGAAGATCAGAATCTTTAAATAGAATAGTAGGTACCAGACACACCGACTTATCATTTGCTAAGTGCCATGTGAAGTCCTTACTTGAAGTATATACTCAAACTCTTTACTCCTCAATAACTCCGGGATTATTATTACCTAATATATTGATGGGGATGCAGAGAGGTTAAGTAAGTTATTGTTATACAATTAGTAAGTGGTAGGAGTATGTTGAATATGAGCAACTAAACTCCTAGCTTAGATTAACACCAAATTCAAGATGTTTACGGGGCCTCAGACATCTCAGGTGGTAAACACATCACTAATGTGGCACATTCCTGTCCTCTCTACATGAACAACATTGTTAATTATATCTGGAATCTTTGTCTGAGTCTGTAGCCTTCCTTGGAATTACTCAGATTTTGCTCTCTGTGGTAATTACTTGTTAAAGGATTTGTACTTTTATATGAAAGCTAATTACCATTCATATATGTCTAATCAGGTTTCTATAGAATACTATATACTACATATTGTATCAAGAACTGGCAGTATGTTTGCCAAACCCACTTTTCTTCTTCTCACATGTAGAGTTAAAGACAGGCCCAACTTGACTTCAGAATCAGTGTGTCCCACTTACTTGTACTCTAATTAACAGAATGTGAGTCTACCTGATGTACACTGTCTATAGGCCTAGCCCTTCATTTCCCCCCATCAATTGATTGGATGCTTGTGGAGACAGCAAGTCAAAAGATAGAGGACTCTGGGTCTGTTAGTGATTTCCTTTTCATTCTAATATTCTTTAAACATCTCCAAACCCTTTAAAAGTTTTTATTTGCTGCATGTGTGTGCTTTGCCTGCCTGTATGTCTGTGCACTATGTGCATGCAGTGCCCACAGAGGCCAGAAGGAGGCGTTAGATCCCCTGAGACTGTAGTTATATGGGTGAGCTGCCATACAGGTGGTAGGAATTGAACCCAGGTCCTCTGGAATAACAGCCAGTGCTTTTAATCATGGAGCCATCTTTCCATCACCTTTTTAACATTCTTCATTGACATATACTAATTGTGTTTATTTATGGGACACAGTGATAATTTGATACAGATGTACAACATATGAGGATCAAACCAGATGATTGGCATTTCCATGTCCTTAAATGTTTATTGTCTGAAGAAGCTCTTTGAAGAAAGCTACCTACCAATCAACACCCATTTGGGCTGATCAAGAAATAAACATCAGTCATACTCAGGCCATTAAAGTTTTACACGTGTTTGTTATTTAAAAATAGTCTGACAAGTAAAAGGCTCATGCTAGGGCACATTGCTAGACTGTTTCAGAACCAGAATTTTAATCTAGATCTTAATTTTATGTCCAAATACCCCATATTAACCTGAAAAATAATTTCAAAAATCATTCAAGTAAGTTAGTGAGCTTTTCATTATAGCAATAAATACCATAGATGATAATATTATAATAAAAATCTGAGGTTTACATTGGCTAAGAGGTTTTGAGGTTTGGCCCACGGTTGCTTGACTTCATTGCTTTTGGGTTTGTGCTAAGAGAGCACACCATAGCTGGACCTGCTGACCTCATGACTAGGAGACAAAATAGAGAGAAAAAGAGGCACTGAGGTTCCAGCATCTTCTACAAGAGCACACCCCCAGTGACTAGGCCTCACCTTCCTAGGTTTACCTCACTTCCTAAGTGAGGTTTAGACCTCTTAAACACATTAGCCTTTAGGGGACATTCAAGATCCAAACTATTGAAATGATAACGGCCTTTTTATTTAATCCTACAATATATTAATTTCTAAGTCCATAAAATTGAATGCCTTCAGGACCAGACCTATCTGGCCCGATGTTCCTGCCAAATAGGAAGCACAAAAGATGACATCCAGTCAGGATTTCTCAGGTATGGATTGAAAAATAGTCATAGGTTCGATGCACCGTCAAATGATCCATGAATTGGAAAATTCTTGAAGAAATGAAGGTGTCTTTTCTGTAGAAATTTCTTAAAATAAGGTATTTTCTGGAAGTCTCTAAATCTGTCAATAAGCTGATTTGATAACAGAGCTCATTAGAAAAAGAGCATTTGAGGAACCAGTATCCCACAGAAAACATTTTTGGGAACATGAACTAATACTGAGTCATACTCAAACTGTGGGCACTTGAAATTGGGTCTGGTACACCTTGGAGCTCCCTTCCTCTCCCTAAGGGGAAAGCTGGTTCTGGCTGTGGCTTTCTGCACTTTCTGCCTGTTTCCAACACCTGACAAATGAATATGCCCTGACCTTTGTCTGGTTTGGTCATTTCTTTATCTTCTGTCCCTGGAGACTTATTAACAGATTGCAATTTGGTCTCAATCTTGGTAAGTTTTGTCTATCTTATTTGTGTTTACATTGCTCTACCCTGACAGAACACAAATGTCCCCTTTGTTATTTGTGTGTGAATTATGGTACTAGTTCTTCATTCAAGAAAATCCACCAAAGGCTAGATATGGGGTAGTGCTAGAGAAACAACAACAACAACAACAACAACAACAACAACATCAAGACTATGTCTCTTGCTCACCCACTTAGATGTTAGTATGATAAAACACATGGGATCACATTTTAAAAGCATTTACATCATGTTACGTCAGCCTGACACACTTAGTACTCTGGACTCTGATAGAAAAACTAAAACAGTTTAAGTGAAGGTGGTTAGATTTTTATGTTAAGAAAAGTTGTTACTATAGGATTTACACAAGTTAATGCATACATGAGAGAAGATCAATTTCCATACAGTTGACAAAAGAAGGTATTTCTTGGCAACTTGAAATGCCATCACAATAGGCAGATAGCAAAACATGATTTCTAACTTATCTGGCTCCTCATTTTAAAAATTGTGTGGCTGCTGATATTAAGAGAAATTTAAATACTTATTATTACAAAAATTGACAACCACGAGAGATTCTTGATATGTTTCGCATTTTTTAGATCCATTCAGTTTTATAAATTGTTACTTCGTGTTGTGTGGGTGCTTTCACACACCCTCCCACCTCATTTGTAGAGAAAACTTTAATCTGTTCAGAGATATGACTCTTTCTTTCCTTCTTGTGTGACTTTCCCAGTAGAAAACATCCCTCTATCCTACACATGCAACCCAGCTATTTAACCTAATCTCACTCAAGGAAACGTAAATCTATTCAAATGGTGAAAAGCGGTTGTATCAATGCTTTAGTTAGAGTTTTGTTGCTGTGAAGAAACACCACAACCACAGCAACTCATAAAGAAAAACATTTCATTGGGGTGGCTTACAGTTTAGAGATTTAGTACATTATCTTCATGGCTGGTGGCATGCAGGCAGGCATGGTGCTGGAAAAGGAGCTGAGAGTTCTACCTCTTGATCCTCAGGCTACAGGAAGTGAACTGTGTCACTGAGCATAGCTTGAGTACAGGAGACCTCAGAGTCTACCCCTACAGTGACACACTTCCTCCAATAAGGCCACAACTACTACAACAAGGTCACACCTCCTAATACTGCCACTCCCTTTGGAAGCCATTTTTTTAAATAGTATTTTTACTTTATAATTAACTTAATTTCACATATCAGCCACTGATTCCCCTGTCCTCCCTTCTCCCACCTCCCAGCCCTCCCCCCCCATTCACCCCCCACTCCCACCTCATCCAAGGCAAGGTCTCCCCTGGGGAGTCAGCCCAGCCTGGCAGACTCAGCCAAGGCAGGTCCAGTCCCCTCCTCCCTACACCAAGGCTGAGTAAAGTGTCTCAGCATAGGCCCCAGGCTCCAAAAAGCCAGCCCATGCACCAAGGACAGGTCCTGGCTCCACTGCCTGGGGGCTTCCCAAACAGTTCAAAATAATCAACTGTCTCACTTATCCAGAGGGCCTGGTTCAGTTTCATGGGGGTTCCTCTGCCATTGGTTCACAGTTCATGTGTTTCCACTGGTTTGGCTATTTGTCCCTGTGCTTCCTCCAACCATAGTCTCAATATCTCTCGCTCATATAATCCCTCCTCTCTCTCACCGGTTGGACTCCTGGAGCTCCACCTGGGGCTTGGCCGTGGATCTCTGCATCTGCTTCCATCAGACACTGGATGAGAGTTCTATCATGACAGCCAGGGTGTTCGGCCATCTGATCACCAGAGCAAGTCAGCTTAGGCACTCTCTCGACCATTGACAGTAGTCTACAGTGGAGGTATCTTTGTGGATTTCTGGGGACCTCTCTAGCACTGTGCTTTTTCCTGTTCCCCTGGGGTCTTCATTCATCATGGTATCTCCCTCTCCATTATCTCACACTGCTCCTGATTCAGCTGGGCCATTTTCTTTCAAACCGCCACAATCAAATTTACTGATTTTTTGCCATTTTCAAAAGTATCATGTAGTTTTATGGGTCTCAAAAGGTAATTTTGAATATATGTGATTCTTTTCTTTTTATGATAAGTTTAGAACTTTACCTCCTACGTAAGACGTAACTCTGCTTGAAGATGACAGGAAGTACTGAGGGCCACACAGCCTTCACCATGCCTTCTTCTTTTCTCTGTAACAAAACCTTATTTTCTTCAGGTAGTGATCCTTCTCATGGCAAATAGGACTGTGATACCAGCTCCAGGAGTATATTTGACTTAGGCATACAATACTCTCCCCACCTCAGACTTACGATACTCTCATCTGTCTCACAACTGCCTAGTTGGGAATTGGTCCAGGCAGCAATTCTGGTCTGATATGCAAATATGAGAATGGTACATTAATGAAGTACTAGACAGATTCTCCAGAAGGAGAAGACTCAGGGGTGGTTCTTCCCATATGTGCTGCTATGCTTCTAACATGTAAGGCCCTAGCTTTGATCTCTGGAACTTGGAAAAAAAAGAACGGATGTAAGACCTTAAGGAGACTGTGTAGTTTACATAAATGGACTCTGTTCAGTTTTGGAGCCTGAGAACCCCATGATCCAATCCAGTTATTGGTTGATTTCGTCCCTGGTGAGGGCTTGCTTCCTGATCTGCAGATGCCTGCTATCTTGCTATATCTCTGCCATAGATTTTCCCTTGGTATATGAAAGTAGCAATAGAGGGAAGGGAAGCTTTTCTGTTTTCTCTCTTAAGGCCACTATCCTATTAGGCTAGGATGCCACCCTTAGGACTCCATGTAATCATTATTACCTGAACTGAATCTCCAAATACAATCTCATTGGGATTAGGGCTTTGTGATGATTAATATTGACTATCAATTTCATTGGGATGAGAATTGACTAGATCAGTGTAGAAAATCTGTCGATATGTCTGTGAGGATGCTTCTGGAGATAAATTACTGAGTGGAAGGAGACATAAAAGGCCAGATAGCCAGGAGAAGTAAAAGAGGAAGGATGAAGAAGCCAGCCAATTCTGGCATTCCTTACTTCAACATCTTGCCCTCATGAGGTGGATAATTTTGCTCTGCCATACACTCTTTTTAAGAACTATAATACAAAGTAACAGGTATCAGTACGGAATTTTCATACATACTTTGTTTTTATTGATCTCTGTCCCTTTTAGCTCCTTTCCCTGGTCTCTTTTTTTCATGTGTACCATCTGTCCCTGGTAGTTTCCACTTTCACGTATCATATGTTGCTGACTCTTCCCATGTTGCCTCCTTATTAAATCCCGTTTTTTCCTGTCTTGTGGTTCCCTTTCCAGTTTATGTCCTATACCCACAATCACTTCTACATAAATGCATACATATAAAAAATTGGAATACAGGCTGGGTATGGTGGCATAGCCTTTAATTCCAGCACTCAAGAGGCAGAGGCAGGTAGATATCTACGGAGTTCCAGGATAGTCTGGTCTACATTGTGAGTTCTAGAAAATCCAGGGTTATATATTGAGACTCTGTCTCTAAATATATATACAATATATATATACACAAAAAATATATTGAGACTCTGTCTCTGAACATATATGTATATTATATATACACACACACAAAATATATTGAGACTCTGTCTCTAAACATATATATATATATATGTATGTATATGCATACATACATACATACATACATACACACACAACACACACACAATTAGCAGCTAGGATTGGCACATGAGAGAGAACACACACTATGATGTCCTGCCTCACTACAAGCCCAGAGCAGTGGTACATGAAGACTATGGACTGCCACCTTAGGAACCACCAGCCAGAGTCAAGCTTCCTTCCTTTTAAGTTGATCTCTCAGGTATTTGTCATAGTGATAAAAATACCGAGCAACAGCACAGTGGAGACCCTGGCAACAAAAGTAGCTACCACAGTTAGTTAATCTTTCATTCTATTGGGCATGATAAATTTAATTCAGTAGTTATATACATCTTGATTGGCTTTGAAAATTATAAATTTATAAACTCAAGTTCCAGTTGTTTTTGGGATACTATCTTATAAGGACACCAACGTACAGTATGGCTCGTTAAGGAAGGGAATGGCTCAGTTGCCTTTAGCCTACTGGCTCTGGGTGAGATAGGACCTCTGTTGGTCTTTTCTGTATTGAACACACAGATTGCAAGCCCAGTGCCACTTTGAGATCTTTGGCAGCAATTAACTATGCAGCTCACACACGATTGAGCCTGTATGATAATGAGTATTCAGAGACGGGTAATGCCTGGGGGGCATTCACCAACCTAAGACAGAGCACCTGAGTGGCCTGGGCAGGCGTCTCCATGACAGGTAAGGTGACCTGCTGATGTCCCATGCAACCCAAGTCAGAAGCTCATTTTTTAATAAAAGGGGGACCTGTAGGGCCCTGGCCCCCGTTTTGGGTAACTGTTGCCTTGCTTGCGCACCTTGACCTTGATATCCTCCCTATGCTAATTCCCTGCCAGGTTTCACCCTCCTGAATGCTTAAGGGAAGTTCCTTGTCTGTGTAATCTGAATAAGGGGCGTTAACAGATTAGATGCAAGATTGTAAAACATCAGTAGCGAACTTCTGCCCTCCAGGGTCCTCCCATTGTGCTGTAAGCCTGTATTTAAGACCTCCTCCCCCCTTAAATAAATGACATTCAGCATTTAAAATTAATATATATATATATATATATATATAATTGAATGAATACTGCGAATGTAATCTATGAATACCACAAATGTGATTAATATCATGAGTCTAATTAATGAATATCATGAGTGTAATTTAAAAAAAAATAAATAAAAATACCAAGCAGCATAGGGTTCACTTACAAATTTCTTTCTTCATTTTATTTTGTGCTAGGGTTGGACCTGCATCTTTGCATATATTAGACAAATGTTCTACCACTGAGAGACATCCTATGTCTCGAACAGATCAACCTAGGAAATTCATCATTTGTCCATAGTAAATCATACAAATGATCTTATGTTATTCAAACATGGTTTTTTGGTTACATATAGCTGACTATATATCCTCATAGATATCCTATCTTATGAAGTAACACACAAAACATAATGTCTATTCATGGTCTAGAACTTGAGAAGATCAATGATTATTTTCCTTTCCTCAGAACAAACAGGTATAGGGTTGAAATGGTTACATTTAACAGCTAATGTCCATTGCTGTTACAAGGCATTTCATAGCTGCTAATCACACATAGATGTAGTAGCATGTTAACATAAGCAGCCCAGCCCGTGGGGAGTTTTAAGTTATAAAAGAAACATTTTCCTAAGATTGTGTGCTCTGATAGAGAAAACACACTCCAGCCTAGGCCCATCATAAACTTCTGGCAAGACAAGAGACACTAGTTGGTGATTTCATCAGGCAAGACTTCCAACTAATGGGCTGATGAAAACATTGTTGCACAAACAAACTCAACTATGATTCTTCTTGTGAGTTTTGTCATCTTAGATCATTATGGTTTATTTATGAAAAGCATTACCTTAGATATTACCACAATCCTATGGATATTAACACACACACTTTTCTGAAATCAGTTACCTTTTTCTTGTGATTCAATCTTTCTTTTTTCTCTCCTCTCTCTCTCTCTCTCTCTCTCTCTCTCTCTCTCTCTCTCTCTCTCTCTCTCTCTCTCTCTCTCTCTCTCTTCCCTGTCTTACTTTGCAGCTCTGGCTAGCCCAGAACTTGCTGTGCACACCAGGCTAGCCTGAAACTCTCAGAGCCTGTGTATGCCTCTGCAACATGTGGTTTTCCAAATCAAATTTAAGTTTTAGAACTATCTTTAACCAAAAGGTAAAGTGTAGAGTTTACTGAGTCCTGGGAAGGTTCTCATGAAGCATTTGCCAGGCACTTTAGTTATATTACATGGAAACCAATTTTATTCCATTTAAAAAAAGATGAAATGTACAGAGACATCAAAATATTATGAAGTGATGGATTTCACAGCATGGTAAAATTTACCTTTTAATCTAGCTGTGGAAGTGGAAGGTCAGCAATTACCAAATTTAAAAAAGTCTAAACAAAATAACCCAACGGAATCTTACCAAGAAACAGACAGTGAGAGAAATGTTTGCATATACATGGATCCAAATTGAACCAGAGAACCCAGGCCATTTTGCAATCTTAAACTTTCTGACACTATTTTTATGAACTCAGTAAAACAAACCACGTAGTGAAAGATTTTTTGAAAAACCTTTCTGGTTTCACTGTGTATTTCATGACTGAGCAAATGTGACATTAAGTTTTATCCCCTGTGGCTTGGAGTTAAACACTTGCTCTGCTCAGAATGGCACCACTCACTTAAACAGCATTTTTCTCAGCCTCCACCCACCATCATTACTCTGTTTCAGGGAAACAACGTGAGTACTGACCTATATTGCGCTTCTTATTATCAATGGAGATGAAGCGTATGCAGGGATTACTGGTGATGTACTGGCCAGCCCAAGGGACATCAATCTTCATGCCTGCTTCATAAAAGAGGCCCAGAGCATAGCGAGAGGAGTAGCTCACCAATGCCAGTTGCTGCCTTTGGCATTCACTAATTACTGTGGAAGAAAAAAACAAAACATAAACTCAAAAATATCATCTTTCCCTTTAATCATCAAATCCAAAGCTCCTTTAAACAAGTTCTAAGTGTCTCCAGTAGTCCCCTCTTACTCACCATGAATTCTGAAAGGTCATGTAAAATGCTCTTTGTTCTATTTTTTTTTTTCAGAATGTTTACTAATGCTGGTACAATTCCATTTAGTAAGATGAAGGTTCGAGTTCATTAGACTCTCAAAATCTGGCTCTCAGTTGCTGCTCCAGCCTCATGTCCTATTTGCTGGCCATGGACTGTCTGGCAACATTATAGATTTTGTATATTTGCCCCTTAACTATGAGTTGAATGCTTTTGTTAGTCATTATCACAGCATTTCACACAATTATAACCATAATCTTATAAAATTGAGTATTACTTCCACGTAATAGGTGAGGAGACTGATTCTTCACCTCTTATGGCCCCTTCAATATGTCTGTGCGATTTAATTTGCTTGTTGGTCACGTTCCCATTATTGTACTGTAGTCTTTTTTTTAGGCAGAGGACCACACCTCAGTCATCAGTGTGATGGGACCCTTCCTGATGCACATCTTCAGCAAGGCCCAATAAGATTTAGGGAAGACAGTTAGGGTACAGACTTATACAGTTAGACAGAATACTTGGAAATTTCTCATGTAGTGAGAAATATCCTGATTTAGAAGAGCACATCTCAAGGATCTTTGATCAAACCTTGGGGAAGTGGCTTTAGGAATACAAAGAGGTGGGAAGAATATTCCATAAATTATTTAAGCACAGAAATATTAGCAAAAATCACAAATAGTATTAGAGTAATAGTTGACAAACTTTTTAGAATTATGTTGCTGAATTTAACCAGTCTTGCATGTTACATATTTTTAAATATTCTTATTTCACATCTCTGGGAAGCTGCAATTTGGAGAGGTTTAATTATGCTGACTGGTCACAATGAAGCTAGAATTCTCATTTTTAGACATTGCCACATCCTTATCACCTCAATCTGTTCCTGTTGACTGTAGTTTCAGAATAAATTCCAACACTACTTTCTTCTCAGACATTAGTGATTATTTTATACTCAAAAGTAAAAGCTTATCCTTTCCTCCAGACACCATTTTCTGCCTTATTAAAAAGCTTTACCTGCTTAATAAACAAATGTTCACCTGACACCGGCCCCATTATATTCAGAGAATGATGGGCCTTATTTTTATTAATTTAATTCACTTTTCAAGCTGTGGCTTGATATCAAGTTATGCTTACTGTTTTCTCAAAGAGAAGAGGTAAGAGCTGTAAGTTACAGAAGTTAAGATTATTTCCCCAAATTGCCCATTTGTGGAATTAAAAACACAACCAATCTTTCAATTAAGAAAAACTGAAAAGAAAGCAATCGACCAACCAAACAAAACTGTGAGCTATTGAGTACCCACAAAGGCTTGAAACATTTTTTTAAATTAAAACTAAAGGGTCAAGTAGGTCGACAGCCAAACTGGATCTCACCTCCACCATATTTGTACATGTAGCCACATTTTAAACAAACTGGCAAGTGGCAAATTCCCATGGGTAACCTTTTGAAAAGGTAATTGGTATCTATAGAGAAAAAGCAACTAACCATAAACACTCATGTCTGATGGGGCATGGGAGGTAAGACTTCTGACTCAAACAATCCAATTTCCAACAGGCTCCCTTATCAAAAATGTCATCTTTAGGATGTCAAGTTTTTGGTTTTTGAAATACAGATCAGACCTAAAAAACTGTCTCATTTTGTTTGAAAGAAAATTTCTTACGCTGAAGGAACTAACCTTAAAGGACCCCAAATATGTATGTACATATGTATATATATTCTAGAAAGCAAAATAATAATTTATCAAGTATCATGGTATATAAAAAAGATATATGAGAACCAAACATGGTAGTGCATACCTTTATTCTCAGAACTTTGGAGGCAGAGGCAGACAGGTCTGTGAGTTTGAGACCATCTGAATCTACATATTGAGTTCCAGGACAGCTAGGGCTACACAGTAAGGCCCTGTCTCAAAGCAACAAAAAGACACATAATCACAAAGCAAGGCTCAAATGAAAGTGCATAATTTCTGTATAATCAACCTTTACTTGAATGCCACCATCCGCCACATTCATTTAATTGTGAGTCAATGGGATTACACAACCTCTACAGTTATGCAATGTGTATTTGCATATTACAATAACCTTCAAATAATCTATTATTTTATATATTTATACATATAAATTATGATACATTTTATGATTATGATGACAAAGTGCTCAAAGGTAGAGTGAGGAGAAGAGTTCATTAACTAGGGAACTGTTCCTATTGCATGACCGTTTCATGTGTGTCTTTGTGCACATTTGTGTACATGCAGGTTGACAGGAAGAAGAGGAGGAAAGGGCAGGAAAAGACTTGGGCTGTACTCCTGAGTAACATTAAGTAATTTAATTTTCTTAGTTTCCTACTGTGACTCATTCCTTTAGTTTTCTACTCTATAAAAGAAGGCTGATAATATATGCTCTTTCT
This sequence comes from Peromyscus attwateri, assembly GCA_902168425.1. Classification (NCBI taxonomy): domain Eukaryota; kingdom Metazoa; phylum Chordata; class Mammalia; order Rodentia; family Cricetidae; genus Peromyscus; species Peromyscus attwateri. The sequence goes on along the minus strand of CABHPP010096546.1, from coordinate 9,139 downwards.
GCTTTCTGTTTTTGGTGACATTTTAGCTAGGATATCTATATGTATACATATAAGATATATGATATATGCATGTGTCTGTCCATGTAAGTGTATGTGTATGCATACTGAGGTAACAATTATGAGCATCCATCCATTTGGACTGAGACGGAGTAGGCCCTAATGTTGGCATGTGGTGTTGTCTGACTTTCTTATTACTGTGTAGCAATTCTTTATACATTCTGAATGTGACTCTTCCAAGAGGAATGCAAAGCTTTCTCCTCTGAGGCTCACTCCTTACTCTTTTAACAGTATAGTTTCATGTATCTAATATCGTACTTCAAGATACTGAAAGCTTGGATATTATTTTGAAGTTAAGTCTGATAGGGTTAAGTCTGGCTGATAAGTCTGATAAGTTAAGTCTGGCTTGGGAAGTTGGTGAGAGGAAAAGAGATCAGTTGAAGAATACAGAGAATGCTATTTAATTTTATATGCCCTAGTTAAATGAATAATTATTATTAAACAATCACAACATAAAATAAAGAACTAGATTATAAATAACCTGAGGCAAGAGCTATATCTCATGGGCTTTGTATGTTCATTTCTATGACTCATTCTTGTATGGCATTAACAGCTATTAATGAAGACATCCTCATGTTAGGTTTGGTAAGTTCATAAGAATATACAATGGGAAAAAATCACTATGTTGTCAGTACCCAGAGAAACAACAATTAATGTTTTGATAATACTTTTCCTTTCTATCTTCCTGGCTTTCCTCAAAGAGGACTGTGAACATGTTAGACACACAGTTGTTACAGACTAAGCTTTTGTTTGCTATATGACAGAAGAACTCTATGTGAATGTACCTTTTAATGGTGAAATAGATGTTGTGTGATGGTGTCATCATTTCCTTAATGTTGGGCCTTGTTTCTTTCTTCTGTTATCAAAGCCATTATAAACATTTTCATGTATAGATATTTATCTGTGTTTCTATTTATACCCCTCAGACTTGAAGCAGAACAAGTTAATTTTCAGAAAGCTATGCCAATTTTTAGTTTCTATTAATGATACAGGAAAGAACCATTTTATTACACCCTTGCTTCTATTTTATTTTTTTTCTAATATGAAAGGAAAGAGACATTTTAGTTTGGCTCTCATATAATAAAATTGAACATCTCCCACATACCTAGTAGCAAATATGTACTTGCAGCTTTGGAAACTGTTAACATCACTTTGCTAATCAACCTATTTCATTCTTCATGTTACTAATGTGAGTTTTAATAATGGTTAATATAGAGATTTTTCACTTACTGTGTGTTATATAACTCTCTTGAGGTCTTATTTGTTTATATGATGTTACAATATTTATGCAGGTAATCAAGGCGCTGTTTCTCCTTCACTCCTTGTATTTCAACAGTTAGAAACCAGAAATGTGTCGCCACCACCTTCACCCTCAGTGTTGATCTGTAGCCAGGGCTCTGACTGTCTAGAATCTGAATTCCCTTCAGCTCTGGTTTCTCGAAGCCTTTGGCCAGTTAGGAACATAGAAGGGCACGGCAGTGTAAAACGAGACAGAAACTATGATAAATATGGATTCCTTCCGTTTGGTCTGATTTGCCGCTGTCCCTTCCACAGCTAAGTTCCTTTCAGGCAGCTTTTCCCTCCTGTTTCCAATTCTCCTGGGATGCTGGCCACCTATCTTTCCCACACTCATTTAGGAACTGGTGGAAATGGCTTCCTGCTGTTACTGTCTCTGGATGCTACAACTTCCTTTACTGGTTGCTTTAACCATTGCAGGGCTTGCAGCAAATCTTTGCAGTAAGATGCATTCAAAGACAATGTCTTTCTTGTTGGGACCTTGAGTGAAATTGTGTTAAGTTTATGTTTTTCTAGTTTCTTCTAGGAAAGCACCCAAGCAAAGTCAGGTAACATTCTACTCTTATGAATGGTAGAAATTAACATCTTAAGGTCAAATCATGGGCCCCGCAGTATGATGAGTGAAAGTGAAAGTGTTTTATGGTTTATGAAGTCTGCACTGTTTTATATGGAATTGGTTTTACTTTCCACTGTAGTCCTCTTCACCTGGTGTTGACATTTTGGGCATGATAATGAATGCAGTGATGTTGATAATAAAGCATCTAACCTCACTATTAATGTGTGTCCATTCCCAATATTATAGTTAATGGCAACACTGTTCATGTCAATATTTGCTCAAAGCCTCAACTTCCTACCACAAGTTTGTTGCTTGAAGCTAATTACAGAGCACTGCAACTTTTCTGATTGGCCACCATATGGAAAGGACTGTAGCTCACGGGCAGTGGAAGTTAGGAGGGCAATTTGTATTGTAACTATACTGATTCAACTCCTAAGATCAGGCCATCCAGTTCTATGGATACACAAAGATAATGGTATCTTAGCCAGGAGAGCTGGCTTTCTGTACTTAAAATGGATGTAAGAATAGAATCAAAGGCCAAGTTTCCATAAATAGTTCCCACAGGAAGCCAGTACAGGGCTTGACAATCTACTATTCACGACTTATTCCTTTGTGTAAAGCCGGCACAGAAGCAGTCTTCCTTCACTTCACCTGGAATAAATCGAGTGTGCACTTGGACTCCACAGGCATAGCAATCATTAAGCCTGGAAGCACAGTTTCAGAAGTACTTTTGGCAAGCAATAAATCTAGAGTTTATTGATGACAGACTTCAGCAGTTACAGCTATGGAGGAGTTCCCTGGGGAAATAGCTCTTTTATCCCGAGAGGCATCTATGGAGCCAGAAAATCTGGGTTTGAATTTTGGTTCTGACATCTGTATGACCTTAGTGGAGTTACTTAATCTCTGCAAGCATCTGTTTTCTTGTCAAATGAGAATAATAATAGCACCCACCCTAAAGGGCTGTTAAAAAATGAAATTAGGTAATAGAAAGTACTTAACATAATACCTAGTGTACAAAAAGAGCATTGAGAAATCACAATAGTAATTGATTTTTAAAAGGCTTTTGGGATGTCTCAGAGTGTACCCTTTGTGTGTGTAATTAGGTGTCTGTGCATACACACACACACACACACACACACACACACACACACACACGCACGCACACTAGTGATCCAACCAAGAGCTTTTTACTTGCTAAACATATACTCTACTATCGAGTTACATTCCAGCGTGGTGACATTCTGATGCTCCGACACACCAGAGTAGTCTACACTAACAATATCTTCTGACTAGTAAAGGACATTTTGTGTCTCAGAGCAGAAGTTAAAAACAAAATGAGCACACACTTGGTCGATCATCATGCATGCGAAAGGTATGGGAGAGGTAATATTTTTGAAAACCTAATGTAAACTGTGGATTTTTTAAGAAAGAAATCTGCTTTAGAAGACTGAAGATTTGGGTATTTGTCTTTGGAAATGAATAAAACCCGGTATTTTGGGTAAATTTCCTACCACCAAGGGTAGCTTCAAACTAGTGATCCTCCTGCCTTGGCTTACTAAGTATTATAGTTATAGGTGTGTACCACCACATTCGGCTACTTTTCTTAATGTTAATTCTATTTCAGAATTGTATAAAAATAAATGCCATTAAAATGAATTTCTCTGTTTTGTAGTATGATCACTTGAGGTTGTATTTTGCTGAAAATTTTAGGATTAAGCTATGTTTACACTCACATGCTTGCTGATAATACTATTACTCAAATAAAAACATTTAGCATGTAAGCTATATCTAGTTGCTATACATAGATTTTCTTTTAAGCCTATGGGATGAATTTCAAAAGCAATTGGTGTTCTAGGAAAATACAGTTCCCATCGAGCAGGACCAATTTATCTACATGCTTCCTAGATGTGGAATCCTAATTATCAGCACTTTATATCCTGTTTAAATGTGAGGAAAAGAACATAGAAGTACCTCTGGCATAGAAATAGAATACCATTTAATTAATCCCAACTCATCTTAGTTTGCTTCTAGTGGAGATGCATATAGCTGAGGCAGATTTTTAGGAGCAAGTTCATAGCTTTTGAGGTTGACTAGGTGATCCTTTTATATATACCGGACAGACTCTACTCTGAAGGCATGGCATTGGCAAGGCCCAAACTAGCCTGCTGACAGCATGGGTGGTGAATTGAGTCCTCTGTTTTCTCCCCATGGGTGGTGAATTGAGTCCTCTGTTTTCTCCTCAGACACCAGGGAGAAGGAGGTTTTTTTTTTTTTTTTTTTTTGGTTGGTTTTTGTTTTCTTTCTGACTCTCTCCCTCTGTAATTATAAAGAACAATCTCAAGTAAAAAAGGCATTTACTTTCCTGGGTCCTGCTTCTATTCCCTCTTTGCCTCTCTCCTCCTGTCCCCCAGTGACCAAAGTGAAAGAGTATTTAGCTGTGCAGATGTGGCTGCAGCTGGCTCTTCATAAAACCTTCTGACTTTCTTACAGTCACTGTATTACAAACTCACTCCCCACTCCTCTCTCTCTGAAGGTTCCTTGAAGCTAAAATGACATTCGATTGTTTCTATAGCAACAAGTTCTAACTACCCCATTATGAAAAAAAAAATCCCCTTTCAGCTGTAGAAACGTTTTTTTTTTTTTTTTTGATATAATGAAGGGTTAGTTAAGTTAAGCAATGTTTACTGGAAGCCCACTATGCACCTAGCACTATGTTGACCACTATAAAATGCATCTCAATCAAACATTTACAAGAGCAGAGTATGGATTTTGGACAAAGATGTAAGATAGTTCCATCCTGGTTACTGACAATTTCATCCTCAGGAATTTTCATTTGGGCGTTTCAGAATCTAAATGGAGTTGGCTTTCTGGTTCTCCTTTTAGGACACATATTGTAAGTCAGCAAACCACAGTAAAATGATTGGAAAATGCTTTCCTTATTTCTGTGCATTCTAAACTTTTTAGACCATTATGCCATCATTCTTTCTGCAGGAAAAGTGCTGAGTTTCAGATGGGAAAGAATATGAAAATACAACATTGTGTATGCTATTATACAAAATGTCACAGAACATCATGCATATTTTACAGCCATTCTTCCTAGCTGAGCCACTTAATTACTTCAGGACATGCCATTCATGAGCAGTATAGTTGTTCTAAAATTCATAATAATAAAAATTTTATTACAAGTCACTTCTTATTCTCACATAGATATTATATGTATTACACATATATATGGGTAGAGTCACTTTGTACTGAGACTTAAGAGAATTAATATTCTAATTCAAAACTTTCATGGTTTTAGAAATCATAAAACAATGTTTGCCAGGACCTGGAGTCTGTGGTGTTGAGGCAAAATGTCAGAATCTGGTGGAATGAGCTACTCAAAAAATATGTTCATTTTGTATTTTGCAGACCCGCAAGCTGCTTTTCTGTTTACAAAATAACAACTACCCAGAATGCTCAGCTAAAGCCAAAGAAAATAAACCAAAATAGGGAACAAAAATGATAAGTGGCACTATCCTTCATTTAGTGTAACCTTTGGGATTTTTATTTATGTTTAAATAATTATACTTTCATGAATAGCAACATTTTCAATTTGATGGAAAGCACATTTTTTTTTTATTTTCAGGTCAACTTTTTCTTTTCAATGTTTTAAAAGAACGTTCTTAATACACATTAGGGAATACTATTCATTTTTTGTTGTTTTTGCTCTGTTTCCATTTTATCCATGATATTGAACTATAAATATTCACTGTAAGGTTTTGATTATTTTCCTTAATTTCTCATCTTAACTTTCTATCACTGCAAATGTTCAATGCCAACCACAGGGGTTAACTGTACCTGCATTTCTGAGTCTAATCAAAACATTGTGTCTAACTAAGCATGTGACAAAATAATGTGATAACAAAATAATGTGATATATATATATAT
>CABHPP010096545.1:0-19085 GCA_902168425.1 Peromyscus attwateri | reverse complement strand
CCTTCCGCCTTCGTGGATTGCGGAGAGGTGAGGGGAGCCTGCGTGGTGCTCGCCCTGGGAGCCTCTGTGGAGAGCTGGGCACCCGGGGAGGGTGGACTGCAGGGGTAGCGGCTACTTGCATGGAGACTGCAGGCTTTGTGGACAGGAGAGGCCACGGGATCAAATGCCTGGTGTTGGCTCTATCTGCGGGGGAAGTGGGTGGAGGAATGAGGGCCATGGAGGGACGTAGGGGTGTATTGTAGTGGAGGGAAGCTTTTCCTGTCCAGGGCTCACGGATTTAAGTGGAAGATGGCGTGGGTGCTCATGTTATTGACACAACACAGGGAGAAGGCACTGGAATCCCAAACCGGGAAGTGTTGAGTGGGGAGGTGCTGGCGCCAGGCAGTGATGAGTGCGGAGAGAGGCGGGACGGGGGAGATTGGGAGAGGGAAGGTGTAACTTGGTTTGGAGTGTCGAACTGCCAGAGTTGAAGAGATGGGAGTGAAGATAGAGGTCTGAAGGCAAGCGTGTGTTTGTGTGTATTCTGTTCTTGGCAGCTGACCAGAACCGGAAGCACCCGGGTACGAGAGTGGTTTGGCAGGGCTGGGAGTGCGTAGCTGTGCAGCCTAGCCTACAGTATGCGTCTGTGGGCTAGGGTGAGTGGTTTGGGAGCGGAGGGGAGCTGGATTGACCCAGAGTGGTGACCTGACCTTACCACCTTCTTCCTGCAGCTACCATGTTCAACCAGCAACTCCAGCAGCAGCAACTCCAGCAGCAGCTGCAGCAGCAGCAGCTCCAGCAGCAGCAGTTCCAGCAACAGCAGCAGTTACTGCAGCTCCAACAGCTGCTGCAGCAGTCCCCACCACAGGCTCCCTTGCCCATGCCTGTCAGCCGGTGAGTTTCCCACTTGGGAGAATGGAGGCTGTGGTCTGACGACACCCAGACCCGGGTTTTGCAGCCTGGCTCCCACGACATCCTTGTTTAAGTATTAAATGTCATCAGTCTCCACCTTGGAGGGGACCTTCTATCTGCCGTAGAGAGGGAGAGAATGGAGGTGAGGGGTCTCCGGGTGGATGGCTTTCCCAACAACCCTCTGACCCGCCCCCTCCCATCCCACAGGGGCCTCCCCCAGCAGTCACCCCCGCAACAGCTTCTGAATCTCCAGGGCACCCACTCGGCCTCCCTGCTCAATGGCCCCATGCTGCAAAGAGCTTTGCTACTGCAGCAGTTACAAGGTATGGCAGTTCGCAGCAGTCCCCAGTTTCCTCCGCGTCCCACTCCATCTTCCCAGCGCACACAGTGACCCTGAGCATCCTTATGGGTAGATACTAGGGCTCCACGAAGTGAACGTCCTCAAGCTACTCTGCTACCAGAGAAGTTACCAAGCTATGGCACTGGCTTTTTGGGCGGTGCTCAGCACCACTTGCTGTCGTGAAGATTACACGGTGTTCCTGAGGCGCTCAGCATCCTTCGAGACCTGAGCCTGGGCCTCCATGAATCCCTGGCCTCAAGTGTGAAGCCTTGTGCCCTTGCCTCAGTTTCTCCGTGTGGGGAGGAATCTCAGCCCTTCCTTCTAAGTCATTCCTGACTCCACTGATAACCCTAAGGGGAGGCACACCCAAAACCTCCTCTATAAACGAGAATGACGGCAACCTGAGGCCAGGAAGAGGGATCCTGTGCCCATAGTACAACACAGGCAGAAGTGGGTTAGATGGCCGTCACATGGCAGCCCTACCAGGACCAGTGTGGACAGCTCTCCGAGCTGCCTTTCAGATGACGCCCGGATAATTGGAGAGAGAGAGAGAAATCCCATAGCGGATCACATTGTTTTCATATACATGCCACCTTTTTTTTTTTTCCATTTTAAAAGTCATGCTTGTCATCGTGAAAATAATGTGTTAAAATAGGAAAATATCAGCAACAAAAACCAAAGGGGACAGAGAGATGACTCAGTGGTTGGGAGTGCTTGCTGCTTAGGGTCCAGTACTCACAGCGCCTCTAACTCCAGCTCCAGGGGGTCTGTCGCTTTTATCTTGCCTTGGGGGCCATCCTCCCATGTATGACGTAACGGTACCTCTACATGCACATATACGCATAGTTAAAATTTAAAATAAATACTGAAAAATAAAGTCATTGTAAACAAACAAAAAACCCAGTGGCAGGAAAACATTCACTCATTTCCAGGAGAGTCGTATTTTGGTATAGTTCTTTCAGTTTTTTTCTCTAGGAAGGAGTTTGGGATGTTTGGTATGATTATTATGATTAATACAAGAAAGGGTCTATGTTGTGTTTTATTTATTTTACAACGCTAGAATTGACTTTTTGTTTGTTTGAGACAGGGTCTTACTCTGTAGCCCTGACTGGCCTAGAACTCACTCTGTAGACCAGGCTGGCCTTGAACTCACAGAGATCCACCTGCCTCTGCCTCCTGAGTGCTGGGATTAAAGGTGTGTGCCACTCCATTTGGCCTTGCTTTGAGACAAGGCCTGACTCTGCCGCCCAGGCTATTGTGGAATGTATTGTGTAAGCCAGGGTAGTCTTGAACTCACAATGGTCTTCCTACCTCATCCTCCAAGGGCTGGGATTATAGGCATGAGCTGCCACATCAGCCTCTATACTGGTTCACTCAGGATATTTGTGATAGATTAAAGTTTTCACCAGAGGGATGTGCCCTATGGAAACCTCATTTATCTGTTTCTTTTCCCCCCCTTTCTCTTTTCTATCCTAAATACCATTGGGATGAACATGACATTGAGACTCTTCTCACCTCAGATTCCCAACATAGAGTGACTGAGTCGGGGGATGGATGTTTGATGGCTTTTGATAAGTATTGCCAAATTACTTTCCTAAGGACTGGACCAGTTTGCAATGCCACCAGCCACGTATGACAGTGCCGGCCTCACCATGCCCACGGCAGCATTGGGTATTCTATGCTTTTTTATATACACCTATATAAATGTATATGTACATATAATTTACTAAGTTGGTTTGCAAAGGCTAAAGCTGTGTCTTGAATGTCTTAATTCACACTTCTACATGCTAGTGCAGCTAAAATATTTTTACGCTTTTCAAACATTTGCATTTCCTTTTGTGACTTGTCCATGTCCTTTGTCCATCTCTGTTTGAGAGCATTCTGTCTTTCATCTTGCTGTTCATGGGAGCTGGGTGGCTCTCTGTAACGGTGTCTCTGTCTTTGTTTTGCTTGTCTGTCAGATACACCAGTTCGTAACTTTTTGTCCTCATTTGACATGAGAGGCGGGGAAACTGGTTTGCTCAAGGTTCCAGAGGTAGTGCTGTAGTCTGGACTTAAACTTGGCTCTCGGCACAACTGACCTGAGCCTTTAAGACTGCGCTGCCCTCTCCTGCACTGCCCCTGAATCTCAGTGTGGATGCCAACTCTCTTTTGCCTTCCCCAAGTACAGAGAGCTGAGTCAGAGGAGATGCAGCAGGAAATAAGATGGCTGGTTCTAGGATAGGGGCCTCTAGGGACACAGACATCACGGAAGGCCTCCTGAAGGGGAGGTCTGAAGGATGCTGGGAATTGGTGGAGCACAGCAGCTTCCACAGCGGGGGCAGCGTGTCCAAAGGCCCAGAGGCAGGTGATTGAGGACTGCACCAGGACCCATGTGAGGCACCGAGGAAGTGGCAGGGCCAGACTTCCTTGCTCTAGAAGGAACAGGCTTCCTTACTGAACAGGGACCTGCTCTGGGCAGGGGATGGGGTCAGAGTGTTGCTCCAGAGAGAGCCTGTTTGCTGCCGTTCCGGGGAGGGGTCAAGTGTCTTCAGGAGAGGGACAGCCTGGTTGGAAAGGCACATGGCTGGTAGTCGCTAGGGCCTGGTGATGTCGTGGATGCGGAGGCTAGGGTAAGGAGGAGTGACAGCTAGCGGGTGTCCCTCAGAGATCTTGGGCAGGCTACTGCTCTGTTTTGTTATCTATAGGAGTAGCCACATCTGCCCTGTACCTGGCAGGCAAGAGGGCTGATGTGGGGCCTGGAGTGCCTCGGCATAGCTAGGGGCTTCCCACTCAGTGATAAAGAGAAGCTGGTCCCACGCTGGGTCCCTTGAAGGGCATGTCTGGGGCAGTTCACACAGAGCTGGAGCAGAAAACCCACACTTAGACCCTTCTCGCTAGTGCCCACAGCAGGCCTCAACTTGGCTTTACCTTCCCTCCGCTGCCCTTGGAAATTACCTCTGATATTCCCATGATGCTTTGAGGGACCATGATGTGACCTCTCTTCTCACCTTTTCTTCCCCACAGGCAACCTCCGAGCTTACAACATGACAGCCCCGAGCCTAGCAGCGCCCAGCCTTACACCCCCCCAGATGGTCACCCCAAATCTACAACAGTTCTTTCCCCAGGCCACGCGCCAGTCCCTGCTGGGTCCTCCTCCTGTTGGGGTCCCAATGAACCCTTCTCAGCTCAGCCACTCAGGGAGGAACTCCCAGAAACAGGGAAGAACCTCCTCTTCCAGCACCCCCAATTGCAAGGTGAGTAGTGCTTTGGGAAGAGCCGCAGAGGTAGGAGTCACTGAAGGGTACCCCAGTGTCAGCCCGGCTCTCTGTGCTTGGGCTCACCTGGCCTTTGGGCAGGTCATGCTCCCTCATTGTGCCTCAGTGTCCTTGTCTGTAAAATGAAGGCAGAGGTGTCTAGCCTCTCCCAAACTTCAAATACCTCAATGTCTTTGACGGGACTTTAGCCATACCCAAGTACTACTCTATTATTATTTATGTACCATTTCTCTCTTAAACAAGTTTTTTGTTTTTGTTTTTGTTTTCGTTTGTTTATTTTTTTGAAAGAGGGTTTCTTTGTATAACTGTCCTGGAAATAGCTCTGTAGACCAGATCAGAGATCCACCTGCCTCTGCCTCCCAAGGGCTGAGATCAAAGGTATGCACCATCACCACCCAGCTAAACATTTTTTTTATTACTTCATTATTTTGACATGTGCCAAGGTGGGCATGTGAAGGCCAAAGAACAGCTTGTGTGGGTCTGCTTTCTCCTTCCACCGTATGGTCCTAGGAACAGAACTTGGGTTACTAGTTTTGATGCTGAACGTCTTTACCTGCTGAAACATCTCACTGGTCCTTATTGATATTTCTCTTTATATCAGCAATGTCTAGTAGAAATAAAATGAGTCATGTATATGATTTAAAAATTTTGATAACCACATTAAAAAGATTAAAAGGGCCTGGCGGTGGTGGCACATGCCTTTAATCCCAGCACTCGGAAGGCAGAGCCAGGGGGATCTCTGTGAGTTCAAGGCCAGTCTGGGCTACCAAGTGAGTTCCAGGAAAGGCGCAAAGCTACACAGAGAAACCCTGTTTCGAAAAACAAAAGAACAAAAAAACAAAAAAAAGATTAAAAGGTCAAGGTATGATGACTGACACCCATCACCCCATTGCTGTGCATTCCAGACCATCCTGAGCTAAAGACCTTAAAACTTTAAAAATAAATTAAAAGGAACAGAAAAGTTGATTATACTGTCAGGTGTAGTGATGTACGCCTATAATCCCAGCACTCTGGAGATGGCACAAAAGGTTTGGAAGTTCTCTTCAGCTACATAGTGAGTTCTAGGCCAGCTGTCCCAAAACAATCAAACAAAAATGAATAAAATAAGGTAAAATTTACTAACATATTTTAGTTAGTCTAATATTGTAAAAAAATTACCATTTTAACCTGTATTAAAAATAAATAAATAAATAAATGAGCTGGGCAGTGGTGGCATATGCCTCTAATCCCAGCACCCAGGAGGCAGAAGCAGGTGAATATCTGAGTTTGAGGCCAGCCTGGTCTACAGACTGAGCTCCAGGACAGCCAGGGGTACACAGAGAAACCCTGTCTCAAAAAAACCCAAAAATAAATAAATGAAAAATAAATAAGATCTCTTGCTGATTGATTATTCGTTTGTTTGTTTTTTAAGAGATGAGGTCTTACTTCCCAAACTTCCAATACCACTGTGCCCTGTGTTGCCCAGCCTAACCTCAGAAGTCTCGGCTCAGGTGATCCCCCTGCCTTAGCCTCCCAAGTTCTTAAAACTACCAGTATATTTCCCCATGCCCCATTTTGTCCTTAAAAAAACAAAAAAACACTAAATATTCCATATCTATTGTGTCATTAAGCTTTCCACCTTAATTAAACACTCCACGTTTCAAGTGTTTACCTGAGGCTAGTTGTCATGGTATGGGACAGGCAGCTCTGAATGTTACTTTTAAGGTGTGAGGGTATGGCTCAGTGGTAGAACACAGGCTCAGGGTGCTGGAGGCTCTGGTTCTGCAAAAAATAAGAATTGTGCAGGGCGGTGATGGTGCACACCTTTAATCCCAGCATTCGGGAGGCAGAGCTAGGCGGATCTCTGTGAGTTCGAGGCCAGCCTGGTTACAGAGTGAGTTCCAGGAAAGGCCCCCCCCCCCCCAAAAAAAAAAAAAAAAAAGAATTGTATGACTGCCTAAAAGTTTCAAAAATGTGTAATCCTCATACATAGAATAAAAGTAGAGTACCAAGAGGGCATGGTCTTCACACAGCTGCATCTGTAGAGTACCGGGAGGGCCAGGTCTTCACACACCTGCATCTAAAGCCCCCAGCGGCCACCTGGTGGGTTTAGTGTGTTCATGGGTTCATCTTAGCACATGCAGAAGACTCAGAGATTCACAAAGGATAACATACACACATTGTTCTGGCCCTGCATGTCCTCACAGCTCTCTGCACAAGGCCCGCTCTCAGATGTCTTCTAGGGCACGAACAATGAATGCTCCTTACATAATTGCTTTCATCCTCCCTCATCTGTAGGAAGGCCTTCCCTCCAGAGAAGGACTCAGCCCCTACGTGGGGGTTAGGCCTGGCACAGGTCATGGCTATGCTCCTGTTTTACATATAGGGCAGCTACAGCTGACAGGCTGGGGTGGTTGAGGCAGGCACGGAATCCAGGCTCCCTGACTCCCTGGGTCTTCCAGGGCAAGAGCTAGGTAGTTTCTAAAGGGCCCAGCGTCCTGCTGTGGGGTACATATGTGTTTTCACCAGGCCAAGAGGCCGTAGCAGGAAGAAGGGAAGCTGTGAGTGGCACCGGGGGCTTCCCAAGGTGCCCAGGAAGTGGTTGGTCAGCAGTGCAGATGTGGCATGTGGCCTGGCCCTTCTGTGGGTCTTGGGTGCGTGTGTAAGCGATATTAATGTAATTACACGAGAGCAGTTAATTAAGACTGGAAATAAGTGAGACCCTGTCTCCAATAAATGACACTAACAAAAACTGGGAAACTCCACGAAAGGGTCTGGCCCTGCCTATGTTAGGAGCTCCCCAGTAGACGCTCTCAGGTGCCATTTGAAGGCTGGGGGCAGGCTGGGGGCAGGCTGGGGCGGGGGGGGGGGGGGGGCTTGACCAGAGAAAGGCCAGCAAGGATGCGTGGAGAGGTAGCAGGAATGCTGGTGGGGGGTCCAGAAGGGGAAAGGAGAGGCAGAGGTCCAGGGTATGAAAGTGGAGAGGAGTGGACAGTGGCTTGGGGCTAGGAGAATCCCAGGGCTAGAAGGCCCTGGGAGGGTTTAGGCCAAAGGCTCTCTCTGGCTCCCTAGGGAACAGGGAGTGGGAAGTTGAGATGACCAGTGGGACCAAGAGATTTTGTGTGTCCCCAGCCCAGACTGAAAAAGCAGTCAGACTATAGATAGATGGGTGGGCACCTCAGACAATGACTCTTGAGGTGTTTCAGGTCATCTGCCCTTCAGCCCCGTCAGTCCCTTGAGCAGGAGGGTGTTTGCAAGTGAGGTGGAGGTTAAAAAATGGATTCTAAAAAGAAGCAGGATTCTTTTTCCCAGACAGTGCCTCTGGGAGACAGGGAGGACCCCACAGAGGGGTCTGAAGAAGCCTCGGAGCTCCAGATGGACATCCCTGAAGGTGAGGCAGACATCAGGGCAGGGGAGATCTCCGGGGCAGGTGAGCCAGGCTGCCTCCTGGAGCCGGCTTCTGTACCTGCCTCCATTGCAGACCAAGATTTGCTCGTATGTCCAGATGGCATGGTGAGTGAGACCCCAGTGCCTGAGCTTGAGCCCTTTGAGGCATCAGAACCAGCAGCCAAAAGGTCAAAAAGGTGAGTGATGCAGGCCACATGCTGGGGCTCAGAAGCCTGGAAGTTAGGCCTTGGCCTCTGGCTGGGGGGAGGGTCAGGTTCATCCCTGTATCTGCCTGGGTGAGAGCCACCTGGAGGCCAGGCTGGGCGGCTAGGAGGAAGGGGGTCTTTGCAGAGTGCATAGATGGTGCCAGTTTATAGGATTAATTCACAACATGTTGCAAGGTGGAGAGCCAGTGCCCCTGAGTTTATTTAGGTGAAACAGGCCAGGACAGCGTTTGAGCTTCCCCGATCCCCCATTATAAGTAGAGCTGGGGTTAGGAACTGGGTCATAGGCCTCTAGAAAGGAACAGTTTTGATCTTTGATTTTCCTGTTTAGTTTTTGGTTTTTTGTTTTTTGAGACAACTTTGGCTGACCTGGAACTCACTATGTAGACCAGACTGCCCTCCAACTCTTAAGAGATCCCCCTGTCTCTGCCTCCCTAGAGCTAGGATCAAAGGCGTAGACCACCTCCGCCTGACTTTTTGAATATCTTTGGATCTTTCCTAGCTCAGAGGAGTCCACAGAGAAAGGGCCTGCAGGGCAGCCACAAGCAAAGGTCCAGCCTCAGACCCAGATGACAGCCCCGAAGCAGACACAGACCCCAGATCAGCTGCCTGAGCCACCGGGAGCCCAAGTCCCGCCACATTGCCAGCCACAGGTTCTGCAGATCCAGGCCCAGGTGCAGCCAAGGCTGCAGAAACAGGCACAGACACAGACCTCTCCAGAGCACTTAGCACCACAGCAGAATCAGGTACAACCACAGGTACATTCCCAGCCCCCATGGCAGGTGCGGCCACAGGAGACAGACCCACAGAAGCAAGCTCAAACACGGACCCAGACACAGACACATCCACAGGTATCCGCCCAAGCACCGCCACAGGAACAGCTTCCAGGACAGAGGCAGGAGCAGACATCAGAGAAGACCCAGGACCAGCCTCAGACTTGGCCACAGGGGTCAGCACCCCAACCAGAGCAAGCGTCAGTCCCGGCCTGTGCCATAGAACCACAGCCATCATCTGACGCTGCAGAAGCTGGGGGAGGTGAGCGAGTGTGTGGACTCCTGGGCAGACCCGGCCCTGCCCAACCTTCTTTCTCCGCCTGGCACTGTTTAGCCTTGACTGGGGACTGAGGGCTGGGCCCAGGGTCCAGATCTGGGACCATCCCCGTCTTGAACTTCAGGGTCATGGCTGTGGACAGAGAAGCCAGCTCTCTTGGACGGAGATCTTGGACCCAGATGGTAGACACACTCTGGGAAAGGAACATATCTGTCGTTTCAGGCCCAGAGGAGGCCTTGCCAGAACCAGTAGGTGCCCAGAGCAGTGAAGACACGAGCCAGGAGGCATCAGCTGTTGGCCTGGATGTGGGAGAATGTGAAAAAAGAGCAGGAGAGCTGCTTGGGGTGCGTCAAAGCCTGACGGCAGCCTTGTGCCTGGCTGTGTGGGTCAGCCACACGGGGTTCCTCTGCTCTTAGGGCGTTTTTCTGAAGATCTAGATGTGATTTTGGTGACAGGAGTTTCTTCTGATCTGGCCACTCCACACTAGCGTCCCTAATCCTTCATGTGGTGACAGCATTTTAGTGCAAAGAGTACCTTAGCAACAACCTCCTTGTGAGACTTGGGTCCCAACTCTATCTTATGACAAAACTTCCAACCTCTTTTCTTCCGTGGGCCTCAGTTTCCCCATCCATCATGTGAGGAGTGGTATGAGTTGGACTTTAGAATTAAACAGAGCTAGGTTGGGAGTGGTGATGTACATCTTTAACCCAGCCCTAGGGAGGCAGAGGCAGGCCGATCTCTGCGAGTTTCAAGCCAGCTTGGTCTACATAGTAACACACACACACACACACACACACACACACACACACACACACACAGATCTAGGTTCAAATCCTGGCTATCATATTCTCTGTGTACGTTTGGGCAGTCACATAAGAACCTAACCTCAGGTTCCCTATCAGGAAACTTTGAGGAAACGATGCTCACAGGTGTTTCTTGTTGGGGCTGGATCACTATCAACACCCAGATGGTAGAAACCCTGTCTCTGAATCTACTGTAGATGTGGGGGGCTGGGGGCTCCCTGAAGGTCACCATCCTGCAGAGCAGCGACAGCCGGGCTTTCAACACCACACCCCTCACGTCTGGACCTCGTCCTGGGGACTCCACTGCCGCCCCTGCCCTTGCCAGCACATCCTCCAAGCAGACCCTCCAGTTCTTCTGCTATATCTGTAAGGCCAGCTGCAGCAGCCAGCAGGTACTGGTGGGGAGGAGGGCTGGGGCTGCTGGGCCTGCGGGCTTGCCTTCTCCACACTGCCCAGATGGCTGTCTGTCTGCTTAGACATTTCCTGA
The DNA here is from genome assembly GCA_902168425.1 of Peromyscus attwateri. Lineage (NCBI taxonomy): Eukaryota > Metazoa > Chordata > Mammalia > Rodentia > Cricetidae > Peromyscus > Peromyscus attwateri. Next base: position 8,667 of record CABHPP010096545.1, on the reverse strand, counting down.
TCAGCTGGTAGAGCAGGTTTTTAGGATCAAGGAAAACCTGGTTCAAATCTGATTGACCATCAAGGTCTCCAGAAGTAAACTCCACTCTTGCATCTTTTCCTCTTGTTTTCAGTCAGTATAGCCAAGAACTTACCTCACTGTGTGTCTTAGGGCTCAGCACTTGACACTGAAGTTCTGAGCCCATGTCCGGCCCAGGCAAGGGGAGCATTAACAATAATAGTAGTCTTAGTAGGGCTGATTCTAGTTACTTGAGAAGCCAAGGCAGGGGGATGATGAGTTTAAGGGCAACCTGGTCAACTTAGTGAGAGAGAGCTTGTCTCAAAATTAAAAACTAAAAAAAAAGTACAGTTGGGATATAGTTCAGCCCTTGCTTAACATGTGAGGAACAAAATAAATAAATGGATAGTAGTCTTGGCTGGGACTGTCTGGGCTTCCTGCAGCTGCTCCTAGCTGCCTGTGGGTTTGAAACAGGACTCGTGAGCACCTGAGTTTCAGATTGACCTGGGCAATATAGCCAGAACTTAATTTCTTTAAATTAAAAAGACAAACACTTTTTTAAAAAGACTTATTTTCATTATATGTGTATAAGTATTTTGCCCATATGTCTATCTATGTACCACATGGGTCCAGTGCCCATAGAAGCCAGAAGGCATCGGATCCCTTGTAACTTGAGTTACAGATGGTTGTGAGCCACCATGTGGGAGCTGGGAAGCAAAGCCAGGTCTTCAGGAGGAGCAGCCAGTGCTCTTGGCCGCTGAGCCGTCTCTCCAGCCCGACCTCCAGTTTCGTTAATGCTCTGACTTATTTCCAGTAGCAGTTACCTGCGACTGTGGTCCCTGGCTGAGCAGGACCATTTAGAGCCATGTTCCTTATCACAGAAGCACTCCTGGATATGGGTGTGGATTCCTTCTGTGCCTCAGTTTACCATCCCTGCCCTGGCCTACATTGAGCTGTGTAAAATATGCCAGTTGTGGTGGCACATGCTGGTAGGTCATGCGGGAGAAATGGAGTCAGAGGATCAGAGATGCTGGATGGCCATGACGCTTGGAGTTGTGCCCCCATGGCTGTGGCTCACAGCCACCTCTGGTTCATTCATGCCGCAGGAGTTCCAGGACCACATGTCAGAGGCTCAGCACCAACAGCGGCTTGGGGAAATGCAGCACTCGAGGCAGACCTGCCTGCTGTCCCTGCTGCCCATGCCTCGGGACATTCTGGAGAGAGAGGCAGAGTGAGTAAAGGCTGGCAGAGGCCCACGTTGTGGGGCAGGACGCCTCACAGACCAGGCCCTGAAGAGACGCTCTGAAGTCTGCCTGGGGATTAATCATTGCTCTGCATGCCAGTAACTAACCTTGGGCCTCAGTTTCCCATCTATAAAATAGTCTGACGAGGGGTGTAGCGACAGTGTCCTAAGGGTCCTTCCAGGTGAAAATAGTGTGACACCCCCGTGGTCGGGAGGAGGGTTAGGGTACAGAGCCCTGCTCCTCTGGTCTGTGTGCTGGCCCCGACCACAGAAGCACGATGGCAAGAATCAGGTCATCCTGTGGCCTGGGGTTAGACCTTCTGAGGCCTCCTTTTGTCACAGGGGATGTGGTTGGTCTGAAATGTCCACCTGGAGTCCGGAACTAGCACTTGGAGTGACAAGGCTGGGAGGGAAGCTGTGGCAGCTGCCAGGCCCCAGTGGGGTGTCACAAGCCTGCAGGGCTAGGAAGTGTCGTTGGAGAAAGCTGAACCAGATAGACTTGGGAACTGGGAGATAAGGGCTGTGTCTCCTGGGAGAGCTGCCTCGGTGGTTGCCAGAGTGCCCAGTATTTGGGAGAATCCAGGAACTTGGGTAACTTAGGAAGCCTCACAATTTCAGCTGTCAATAACAAAGCCAGCTGTGGTGACACACACCTGTGATCCCAGCGCTTGGGAGGCCGAGGCAGAAGGATCAAGAGAGTTTTGTTGTTGTTGTTTTTGGTTTTTGAGACAGGGTTTCTCTGTGTATCCCTGGCTGTCCTGGAACTCACTCTGTAGCCTAGGCTGGCCTCGAACTCACAGAGATCCACCTGCCTCTGCCTCCTGAGTGCTGGGATTAAAAGTGTGCACCACCATGCTCAGCTAAAATCAAGAGTTTAAAGCCAGCTGCATGGTGAGGTCTAAGCTGACTTGTTCAGAATCACACTAAGCCCTGTTGAAGACAAATGGAAACCTTCCCGGGCTGGACAGACAACTGTCTGAGTCAGTGGCTGGGCTCTACCAAGGACGAGAAGACAGCAGGAACTCATGGCTGCTCTGCTTTTGGCCTGGTGGACAGAGAGCGCATGTCTGTTAGCTCTCATTCAGAGGAGTCAGGAATCTCTGCTCTTTCCTCTGTCTTTCGGCTATTTCGACTAGAACCCTGGCCCCTCAAGAAGGCACTGTAGGCTGACCTAAACCCTCGCTTCTGAACTGCATTGCATTTCCGGAGCACTCCCGGAGAATATAGCGTCATGCCCTGCTTGTTTTTATTGTCATCATTCAGAGAGCCTCCACCAAAACGCTGGTGCAACACCTGCCGCGTGTACTACACGGGGGACCTGATCCAGCACCGCAGGACACAGGAACACAAGGTGCCAGAGCCACTCACAGGCTGCAAAGGCACCTGTGTGTGCCAAGCCAGGGCGGGGGAGGGGCCCAGGGTGGGAGTGGGAGGTAAAGTCTGTTCTTGTCTTCATGTGACTGTCAGTCACGTGGCTTGGTGAGTCAGTCATGTTCCTCTTTGGGCTTTCCTGTGCCCATCTGTTCAGTGGAGGCACCAGCTCACCCTGCTGCTCAGCCTCTAGCCTACTGGGGGTCTTTGGTGGCCATTCTCCCTCCGATCCTGTCTCTGTTGGCACCTACCATCCCACATAGTAAAGAGAAGTGATTTGCATGTCCCATTGTAGGGGCAGAGCTGAGTTGGACCACCGATTGTGTGGCTTGTACCTAGGGATGCTGCAGTGCACCACATGGCCTGCTTTCCTTTCCCCAGACCGCCAAACAGTCCCTGAGGCCCTTCTGCACCATATGCAACCGTTACTTCAAGACCCCTCGGAAGTTTGTGGAGCATGTAAAGTCCCAGGGACACAAAGACAAGGCCAAGGAGGTAACCCGCTGCCTGAACATAGCATGAAGCCTTCCCCCAAGATCATAGAGCAGGGCCTAGAACCCTCAGCTGCCCATAGCTGACCTAAGCCCCTCGTCCCTGCCGTGGGCAGCTGAAGACACTTGAAAAGGAGATAGCCAGTCCAGAGGAGGACCACTTCATCACAGTGGATGCCGTTGGTTGCTTTGAGAGTGATCAAGATGAAGACGAGGAGGAGGAGGAGGAGGAGGAAGAGATTGAGGCTGAGGAGGAATTCTGCAAGCAGGTATGTGGGGTGGCCATTTGAGGCTAAAGAGCCGGGAGCGCCTCTCCTGCTCCTTGAGGGACCCAGACACTGCATTGGCATTTGTAGGTGCTAACGCACGACGCAGTTATGGGCTGTGTCACATGTGGCCATGAAAATAGGCACAGGGCTGACTGTTGAGTGACAGGTGAAGTATACAGGGGCCTTAAAGGCTGGCCGAGATACTGACTGTGTGGGGGAAGGGAGGGCAGAGGGAGCGGTGTTTAGCCAGGCGCGGAAGGCATGCTACAGCGGACTGTCCGAAGTCCTGTGAGCTTTTTGTTCATGCTATTTCTGGACAAAGTAAAAGAAATGCAGGTGGATTGGGGGTGGGGAGGGGAAGGCAGAGGACTGGGAAAGATAGCCCAGTGGCAGAGCGCTTGCCTAGCTCGTGCAAAGCCCTAGACTCACTCCCCAGCACCAGGGGGAGGTGGTCTGAGGCTCCGGCACAAAGGAGGCTGAAGCAGGAGGCTTGAGAGCTCCGTCACATGCCACATACCAAGACCCTGTCTCAAAAAGAAAAAAAAAAAAAGCATGGTGGTGAGAAGCTGTGCTGCTCTTCCAGAAGACCTGGGTTCAATTCCCCACACCCATGTCAGGTCGCTGTAACTGCCTATGCCTCCAGTCCCTGGAGATTTAACAAGCACTAGCCTCAGGTACCCACGCCCACACACACTCAAATGTATTGAAATAGCAGCCTAAGAAAGGAGGGGTTGATTTTGGCTTGGAGGGAGGGGCTAACTGAAACCCACAGCGTGGTCATCAGAAGGACACTTGGGAGGCAGGATTGGCGCGTGCCATGGCTCAAAGAAGGCCACCCTCAACGAGCTGTGAGCCGAGGGGATGGTTGGTGTGCTGGAGACCATGGGTGCACTGCAGGCCCCTGACCTGTGTCGTTGTGGAGCCTGCGGCCTCCCATCTGAGCCCCACTCCCTCCCTCTCCAGGTGAGGTCAAGAGATCCATCTTTAGAGGAACGGAAGGGTTCAGAGACTTACAACCCCAACACGGCATATGGTAAGACCCCAAGCTAAGCCCCCAGTCTCAGTCACCTCAGCAGGCAGCCCATCCTCCAGGCGGGGGGGCCCCCAGCTGGTGAGGGGGACCCGAGTCTGCAGCCCCCGCTGTCTGTCCCCAGGTGTGGACTTCCTGGTGCCCGTGATGGGCTACGTCTGCCGCATCTGCCACAAGTTCTACGACAGTAACTCAGGACTGCGGCTCTCCCACTGCAAGTCCCTGGCCCACTTTGAGAACCTGCAGGTGAGTGGCCACCCGACTGCCCTGCCTGGGGCACAACTCTGTTCAAGCTGTTTGCTGCTGTACCAAGCCAGTTCCCAGCCATACTCCCACAGCAGGGAAGGACTCAGGCTCTTTGGGTTATGTGTGTGTGTGTGTGTGTGTGTGTGTGTGTGTGTGTGTGTGTTGGGGGTGGGAGGTGGGTGACTCCAGAGCCTAGACATGTTAAGAGCGTCAGACAGGGTCACACAAGAAATCATTACTGTTTTGGCCCAAGTTGGGAAGCAGCTGCTGGCCAGGAGTGCCATAGGCTGTGCCTAACTTGAAAACTTTTGTATCTAGAAATACAAAGCAGCCAAGAACCCCAGCCCAGCCAGCCGACCCGTGAGCCGCAAGTGTGCGATCAATGCCCGAAATGCCTTGACTGCACTTTTCACCTCTAACAGTGGCAGTGGCCGCCCGCTCAGCCAGCCAAACCCCCAGGACACAGCAAAACTACCCAGCAAGGTGAAGCCTGGATCCCCCAACCCCCCTCCTCCCCTTCGGCGCTCAACTCGCCTCAAAACCTGATAGAGGGAGTTCCGGCCACCCAACATGCCTAGGGCCTGATCTGCTAATGCCTTCTAGGTATCTGCGTGGAAATGTTCACATGTTGGTGTTTTTACTCCAAATCCAATAAAGAGTTGTTTGGCTTTGCGGTTCCCACCAGCACTGTGTCAGGGTGGATACAGGGAGGGGAACTTAGTCTCTCTGGACACAGTGTGGTGGAGGACCAGGGAAGCCAAGATCAGGCTCCCTGCTGGAATAGGACTACAAGGCACTTCTCTTCTCTGAGCCTCAGTTTATCTCTTCGTGTATCGGGGCTAGGAAGGCAACTTGAGAGAATCTTTATGGCTGGTAACCTAGCAGATGGTCTTGCTTCTACCCCCCAGTTGCAGATAGACAAACTGAGGCCTTAGCAGGGTCATGTAACTTGCAAACAGCCAGGACTTAACCCTAGGTGTACATTCTTGGCTCTTGTATTGGCCTCTATCCAACTGCAGAGTCAGACATGGAGTTAGGATTGGCGGGCGGGGGTCCTTGCTGCTGAGGTTCAGCTCTTGGTTCGCCAAGAGGGCACAGCCCTTCTAACCCAGAGACAGATGAGCAGTGCAGGGGCCCAGCCTTAGCTCTGTTGTTTTCTCACTTAGAGATAAGACAGCCTGGCTGTCAGTGCCAGCTGGGAAGACTAGGGCTAGAGTGGAAGGCTCCAAGGTTTACAGTCAGACCCTAGAGGCGGTCATCATGGTGAAAGGCCCTAGCGCCCAGAGAGGCTGAATATATCTCAGTCACACAGCATGTTTGACTCAGCCAGGCTGGGAAGCAGCTGCTAGCCGGCAGCACACAGGGTAGGGAGGAAGCCCTGACCTTACCTTTACCCCGGATCAGAAATAAAAGAACCTCAGCCCTATCACATGCCCACGAGCCACAGCCTGCTCCACTTGTCTCCAGTGGCTACTGGGGTCCTTAACCCTAGCACAAAGAGACAAGAGGGGCCGGGCGGTGGTGGCACACGCCTTTAATCCCAGCACTCGGGAGGCAGAGGCAGGCGGATCTCTGTGAGTTCGAGGCCAGCCTGGGCTACAGAATGAGTTCCAGGACAGGCTCCAAAAGTACACAGAGAAACCCTGTCTCGAAAAACAAAAAACAAAGAGAGAGAGAGAGAGAGAGAGACACAAGGGGCAGTGGTGTGGGAGATCTCTTTAATATGGACACTCAGTCCTGGGGGGAGGGGAGAGAGACGAGAGCTGGGCAGGCAGACAAGTAAGTTGTAGGATCACACCTGGCTCCAGAAGGGATGATGGGCAGTGGGGCCTGGTCCAGGCTGGTAGACCCACTGGGGATCTGAAGGCCAGTACCTGAGATGGTGTCTAAGCCAGGTAGTATCTACCCAGGCCAGAACATGGCCTAGAGAGGTGAGGGTGGGGCCTGCTTGGGGGCTCCTGGCAGCTAGGGGCTGGCATCGCTGGGGTCCTCCCCAAACTGTTGCTGGAATTCCAGGCGTGTCTGCCGGTTGGACTCCAGCAGCTCCTGGAGGCGGGCATGGAGGTGGTCATTCTTCTCCTCCAGGTGGTCCAGACAAGAGTTGATCTGATCCAACATGGAGTTGATGGCAGCATACTCTGGGAAGAAGGGAAAAGACAGGGAAGGTCCTGTGCCTCCTCAGGGCTGATAGACACAGTACACCCAGTGTCCCCAGCTCTCCCTCGAGAGGGCTTTGGGCACATCCCCAATCTCTCTGACTCTCAGTGTCACCATGGGGGAAGGAGTAGGCTGCACAGGAGGAAAAGCGTCATTCTTAGCACACCTTTTTTGTAGGGTTAGAGTGGTCCTGGGGCAGTCTGCCAGTGTCCTGGCTGCTGGTCCTATCATGTGACAAGTTCCCTCTGCATTCCCCTCCATGCTACCTAGAAGTCACAGCCATGTCCAGAGCTGGGCAATCAAGTCTCTGCTAGGCATGTGACCTCCAGCCCTCTGCCTTCAGAACAGAGTCCAGCAGCTTCTGGGCCCTGGAGCAGACCCAGCCCCCTACTTCCCTCTTTATCCCCGTCCCCCACCCCTTTCCTCTCCTCTCACCTGCTTTGCCTGTCTCGGGCCCTCTGAATGTACTGCTGGCTGTGCCTGAATGCACTGGGTGGCCTTCTTGTCTTTCCCTCTGGGATGAATACCACTTATTTCAAGTCTCAGTGTGGCTATCACCAAGGGGAGCCCTCCCAGGGAGCCTCCCCCTTCCACAACTTTCCCTTCAGGAATCACTACTGTGACTGGCTGGATGCTAGTGTACTCCGCCTCACACTCACTGTAGAGATCTGGGAGAGGTGACGGGTCTTCTGTTCTCTGCTGTCTCCCTAGTGCCCGCGCCGACACAAACAATCACTTACTGAATGAATGCGTGAATGGATGAATGAATGAAGCTCTGGCTTTCCAGTCCCTGCCTTTGCTCAACTGTCTACCACCTAGAATTCATCAACCACAACAACCCTTCAAGGACCAACTCAAAATACCTCCTCCTGGAGTCTTCCCCATCTTCCTCTACAGCGGCTTCTGACCTGCCTCTTGGCAATGCTGTGTCCCTTAGGACCCAAGGTCTGGGTCTGTGCCCACTGCGGGACCCAGTTCTGAGCCAGCCCGTGACTCAGAAACACTCCAGCTGCCAGCTTGGGACCAGAGGGGAGGTAGCTGGTGGATTTAAGAAAAAGGCCCAGGGAGGGTGTCGGGATATGAGTGCAAATGTGCCTGCCTTTGGGGATGGCTCCCAGAGAGGACATCCCTGACAGAGAATAGTCTGTGAAGGCTGATGGATCTTAAGGTCCATCTCTCATGGCACAGATGGGGAAACTGAGGCCTAAGGAGGAAGGAACCGGAACACTTCCCATAGCTACTTGGTGACGGGACCGTTCGGTTTGAGTCCCAGCTGCTGTACCCCTGCAACTCCTTATTGGAGCGGGGGACACTGAGGGGTCCAGTACACGAGAGCTCAATTGCTGTGGCCACATCCAGAGCCAAACGGACGGCTGTTATGCTCCATCTTCCCATTTCATGGCAGGCTAGCAGAGGGGCTTCATCGGGGTACCCCTAGCCATTGTTCCTGTCCTGGAATGGACAGCCTCCTCCCCACCATCCCAGTGTCCACTCAGTGTTACACTGCTCCCTCCCCAAGTCCCCTCATGATGTTCCCACCATGGCTGCCAGCAGTCACTGCCCACTGTAAGCCTAATGACCCACCACCTGCCTCCAGTTGGAGGGCAACCTTTACTTATGAGAAAAATATTCTGAAACTGTTGTGACAATGGATATGCTGTGAATATATGAAAGCCTGCAGAACTGTACGGTTTAAATGGTAAAATCTATAGTGTCACTTACAGCTCAATAAAGCTTTTATAACTAAGCAAAGCATACCCCATCCTTACTGCACAAGTACTGCCCTCTAGGCAAGGCACCAGGCTTGACTATGCATATGTCTGTGTGTGTGTGTGTGTGTGTGTGTGTGTGTGTGTGTGTGTG
>CABHPP010096541.1:6359-17083 GCA_902168425.1 Peromyscus attwateri | reverse complement strand
ACTGCACAGACCACTAACACACTCACATACTACACAGACCACTGACACATTCACACACTGTGCAGATCACTAACATACTCACACACACTCACCCACTGCACAGACCACTAACACACTCACATACACACTGCACAGACCACTAACACACTCACATACTGCACTGACCACTAACACACTCACACACTCATACACGCACACTGCACAGACCGCTAACACACTGTGGTGTTTTTGTAAGTGACTTTTATGTACTTTCATCTCCTTCACGTAACAAAAACTCAGGTGCCTCTCTCCCATTGGTGCCATTGACCCAGGACACAGCTGCTTGCTTACGGTACTCGATGTTCCCCATCACATCACCACGGTGCTTCCCTGGGCCTCCAAAGCCCATTATCTTGTCATCCTGTGGGTAGTTCTTTCCATCCTCTTTCCCCGATACTGCCTCTGCGGCCCTTGGAATTCAGTGTGGCTTAGCTCACCAATCTCACCAAATCTGCCGGACTACACAGTGCTGCAGAGACCGAGGGTTAGAGATGGACCACGCTGGCAGCATCCAGGCCTTCACAGCTAATTAGCCTTCCCTGAATATGTTCATCTCTCTCGAAAGACCTGATTGCTAAGACTTTCCTCTGAGGGTGTCTGGGGAGTGACAGAGACAATGTGTATAAACTCTTAGCACAAAAGCCTGGCCCGTGGCAAGCTTCCAGTCAGCAGTAGTTGCCTGTCCCTGTCTGTGAATTCTGTGAGGGTTGCCATCATATTTTACTAGCCTGTGCATCGTTGGCACGTGTCAGCAGTTCTAGAAAATAGCAGTCACTCAGGAAGTGTTTCAAAATGAGTGCCTGTGCAGATCAGTGCAGAGCCCACACTGCCCTGAGCTGCTCACCACTCTAAGCCCAGGACAGAATCACAGTAGAGACTCAAGTTACCTGGGCGGTCCTCCCCAGGAGGAAGGAGCAGTGGCGGGTGATGGTGAGAGGATGATTGGCAGTGCCTTCTGCACATCTGTCATTGTCCCTCAAACTCCTACATGTAGATTTTACCATTTGGGAGACTATATACCTATTAAAACAAAACTCTGTTAACAAATCATTGACATTTTGTAACAATGGTAAATGTTGGCAGAAGTTAGTTACTCTTTCCTTCTCCCCTCTGAGGATATCTGCTGGGGATGTCTTTCTGTATGCTGTGAATGTGTTGCTCTGATTGATTGATAAATAAAACGCTGATTGGCCAGTGGCCAGGCAGGAAGTATAGTATAGGCGGGATAAGCAGAGAGGAGAATTCTGGGAAGTGGAAGGCTGAGTCAGGAGATGCTACCAGCCGCTGCCGCCATGAGAAGCAAGATGTAAGGATACCGGTAAGCTACGAGCCACGTGGCAAGGTATAGGTTTATAGAAATGGGTTAATATAAGATATAAGAACTAAATAGCAAGAAACCTGCCATGGCCATACAGTTTATAAGTAATATAAGTCTTTGTATGTTTGTTTGGGTCTGAGCGGCTGCAGGAGCCGGGTGGACACAGGAAAACTCTAGCTACAGACAGCTACCTATTATTTTGTTTCAGTGACTAGAGTTGAGTATATTTTTACCTAATGACTAATGCTCCAAAAATATTTTCCTGTCAACTAAGCTCAGCTGCTCCCAAGAAAGCTGGGGTTTGCATTTTAATGTACTGCCTCACTGAGGGGCTCTTTCTATTGTTATTACCAAATAACAGTGGCCATCACTTTCCTGTACAAGGCCTCAATGCACATGAGATCTTCTAGCCGCCTTGAAAATAAGTTTAAAATAAACCAAGCATTTCTTTAAGTTTCAAACAACCTTTGGATTTTCAGTGAGGTCAAATAGTTTTCTTTTCCTGTTCTCAAGCCAGAGCAAACATTGGTGAGGCCATATTCAAACATCAGCTTACCTGAACATACCCTTTTCTGGGTTCTCCACACACCACCAAGTAGTGTTTACATTACAGGTGTTCTGACAGAACTCCTGCCTCCAATTGTGCAGTTGGAGAAAAGAAATTATTTTCTTTCCCTTAAGTAAGTATGGAAGAAAACCCAGATGATAGTTGCAATTCCATTAACTTTTGAGTAGAAAAGAACAAGACCATTTAAAGTAATCAACATATAGATTCCTGCAAATGTCCTAATTGTCTAAATTGATCCCACAGATGATAGACAGTGTGTATCTTTAAAATATTTAACTAAAGCATTCTGTGAACCCTCAGGAAAATCTTGATGCTGTTTTTATTCATCAGCTATTTACTGGGCCCATGCACTGTATAAGGTACCTAGCTACATGCTGGGGCACCTAGACGGACACCTTCCCCATGGTAAGACAAGCTTGAGCACCCGACTTGCACCACCGTGTGCTCGGCACTCTCATACAGCTGTGAGAAATGTCTGGGAGCCTGAAGCTGAAGAAGCAGCTCCCTTCCAGGGTCCTGGTAAAGCCTTCCCAGGTTAGACGGCCCTTGAGATAAGACTCAAGGCATTCACCAAGCAGAGAGAGGTGTGGGGTGGGAAGGAGGGACAATGTGGGCAAAAGGAGAAGGTTACAGAGTCCAATGAGAGAAGTCCTATTGCAGAAGCATAGAGGGCTGGGGCAGGAGGAACTTGATGTGCCAGGCTTCAGCTTTTGGATTTTTTTCCCCAAATGCAGTGGGGAAGCAGAATAGGCTGGAGAGTGAATTGCCATGCACAGCGTGACTATGGAGGAGTGTTGCAGTGAAATTAGAAGGGCTGGATGCAAGAGACAGGGAGAGGCTTTTCGGAGGCAGAGTGCCTGGAGTTTGCAGAGTGCCTGGAGTTTGGTGACTGAACAAAGATGGGGGGAAGGGATAAACCTTGAAGTGAGCATTTGGCTTGTTAATGCAATCTAAATACTGTCACAAGTGTGAGCCTTCCTTTTGTGCTGCGGCTTTTAAACAAGTCTTAGCCCAGGATTCTGGGAGAAAACACAGTGTCAAAACCAGTTAGCAGGTGGCTGTGGTTTACACACCTTCTAACTGGAAGGAGAGATGCGAAGGAAATAGAAGAGAAACTTGTACTTCCCCACTCCTGGATAATTCCACTCCCTTTCATCATGTGCAACTATCCTCGCCCAACTCAATTTCTTAGACACTGCAAGCTGTTAATCAGACAGCCAGAGCTGAACAGATTGTGTGGGTGGAACTGGACTAGAATGAGACATTTTTTAGTTCCTTATCAAAGTAATAAATAGGTCTTTGATTTTTCTTTTTAAACACAAAGTCTTATGCTGCCCAAGCTGGCCTCAAACTCCTTATGCAGAAGTCTTGAACTGCTTCCTGATCCTCCTGACTCCACTTTCCCGAGAGACGGGATTGGAGGAATGTGCCTGCACACCTGGCTTTATGCAAGCTTGGGGGCTGAACCCAGAGCTCTGTCCATGCTAGGCAAGCACTCTGCCAACTAAGCCACTTTCCAGCCTGAAGACAGAAGACAGTACAGGTTAGAAAGAATGTCGCAGTCATCAAGTAAGAAGTTCCTAAGAAGCGTGCAGAAGGGTCTCCTTCCCAGGTTCCTGGGATAAGGTCCTAACAGCTGCCCATGCCGTCAGGGCAGACTAGCCAAGAGACTGGAGACATCTTGTCAGTTCCCTTGGCCTTTCAGAACTATGCCATTATGTCCACCACCAGGCATATCTGGACCAGTTTTCTGTGCTTCTCCTCACCCTTCCATAGAGTCAGCCAACAAATGCTGTTCTTTTTGTTGTTTGTTTGTTTGTTTGTTTGTTTGTTTGTTTGGCTTAGGATGGTTCTGGCTGAGGGGCTGACAAAGAAGGTGACTTCCTTCATGAGCAGATCTTAATTCAGAAGCCTTCCCTGAGTGTGCATCACACAGTATACAAGGGACCACAGCATTTTAGAACTCCGTTTCTGTACTCACAGCCATAACCTGCTGGGGTTCATAAAGCCAGTTAACAGGTTAGGACCCTCATTTTGCATATGTCTATTTTATATTTATGCAACTACTATAGAGCACATCAAAATGGAAAGTATCTAAGCAAAATAAGAACAACATGATGACATTTGTGCTCGTGTTTGTATGTGAGTCTGTAATGGCAGGAAACACGTGAAAGTAGCTCAGTGGCGTGAGAGCCTCGGCAGGGTCCTGAGTACATGCTTGGGATGAAATCCAGTGTCCGGTGATCCCCATGGACAACTGATCTTGTCTTGAGACCATATCCTTCTCCAAGGTTGGGCATGTTTGGATTCAGAAGAATTTGAAAACAAACAAACAAAACATCGTAATCGGTGTATAGGTTTGTGAGGACTGATGTAACACAGTACCACCTCCCCAGGAGCTGAGAATGGCAGAAATGCATTATCTCAGGTTCCCTCAGCTCTGCAGACCTGGGGTTTGCTGACCATTCTCCCTGCAGGAGTGAGGCGGTGGTGTCAAAGCATTACACACCATGCTCCCAAGTGCATACGTGTCTCCACTCACGTTTCTCTTTTTTCATAATGACAGTCACATTGACTCAAGACTTAATAGCTACATTTCAACTTGATTGCCTCCTAAAGGCCCAGCTTCTAAACATGGTCACATCCTGAAGTTCAGGGACATTGAACTTCTGTGTGTATTTGCCAGGCAATGAATTACACACACACCCAAAAATATGTTAAAGATTTCTAACTGCAGTAAAGAATCTGGTAGATATCCTTTGGGCTTAGCTAAGTGGCAGAGTGCTTGCTAAGGTCCAGCACTCAGTCTCTAGGTTCAAATAGAGTACCACCAGAGAGAGAGAAAAAGAGAGAGGGAGGGAGGGAGGGAGGGAGGGAGGGAGGGAGGGAGGGACAAGGAGAGGAAGAAGGAGGAGAAGGAGAAGAAAAAGAAGAGGAGGAGGAAGAAAAGGAGGAGAAAGAGGAGGAGGTGGAGGAGGAGAAGGAGGAGGAAGGGGAGGAGGAGAAGGAGAAGAAGGAGGAGGAGGGGAGGAGGAGAAGGAGAAGAAGGAGGAGAAGAAGAAAGAGGAGGAGGAGGAAGAGGAGGAGGAGAAGATAGTAGATAGGCTTTCCTTAGATCTTGGAAAGTCATTTGTCTCTCTGTTTTGCTGGACAAATAACACCTTCAGCTTGGTTAAGCTCTCCCATGTTTGCATTTCTTCTTTGGTCAGAGAAAGCCAGTTCCTCTTCAAGGAAGGTAATTTGTGTTCCTATGGGCTGTTTGTAGCATTCTCAGTACCAAACACAGGAGAGAACTGCAAAGCGGCTGCTTTTAAGAAAGGATTGTAACTAGCTCCTCAAATTACAGCCACAGACATTTAGCTACAAACTGATTGAAAACGTTGACACTCATGTTCCAGAAAGCATAGCGATTTGTGTGCCTTTGTGTTGTTTTCTGTTCCTGAATGGGACCAACCCCAAAACCTAAACATCAGAACAACACAGGGCGCCTCCTGGCCCAGTTGTCATGGCCTGTGGTCAGTGCCCAAGGTGGACAAACCGAGGCCACGCAGGTAAGTACAGCACTCTGCAACAGGCTAGAGGAGCTAGCATCCCTCCCTTCCAGTTCTCAATGAGTAGCACTTCCAGCAGGGCCCAGCGGAGGGAAAATCTGAGATCCGGAAAGATTTGCTTAGCTCTCTGCTTTTACTTGCTCACTTCCTCTTTTTGCCTTTTCCTTTTTTCTTTTTTTTAAGTCCTCACAGATGGTCTTCCTCATTTCTAGAAAGAGTGGAACCCAATTCTTAGCATTTACCTATTTCTCTGTATTTCTCATTATCAAGAAACACTTTAAAGACCTCCTGTTTTAACTTAATTAAAACTACATTTAAACAGAGATGATGAATATGTAAATTATGTTAATTTTTTTAGTCATCAGCCACTTTAAGGGATTAGAAAGTAGAATTAATTGGATTGTTCATGAGAACATCCGAAAAGACATTGAATGGAGTGCCAGTTTAGAGACATGGTTAATACCTTACTATGGGAATTCTGCCACAGTATTTGGGTTTTTTGTTTGTCTCAGTTTTTGATTTTTGGCATAAAACACCATGCTTTTTCTGTTCCTCGTTAGCTTGCTGTCTAGTGATCTGGATAGGCATTACATTCTGTGCTTCCACAGCTCAGGGAGGGATTCCAAGGGTCGATGTCATTCATGTATATGATTTATCAACGCTGAGCATATGAAGAGCTTTCAGAAAAGTCTAACAACCTGGTATCTAAGTTATTGCCACTTCAGTTGTAGCTTCTTAGATGTGGACTCTTGGGCTCTATGCTAAACATTCTTCCCGCAAGCAGTTGTTTTTAGAGACTTCACCTCCTCATACCTGAGGGAGGACAGCAAGCATTCCCTTGTGTCACGTGAATAGCAAAGGAGAAGCAATTGAATCCCAAACTGCTCCAGTTTGTCACTGGCACAGTCTCCCAGGCCAGCTCTCTCCTTCATCCACAGTGGTGTGTGCGCTTGTTCTTAAAACTTCAAAGTGAATCAGAATTCTAAGTTTAGAATTCAGGCAAAGGATTATACTTAATTTAGAACTTAAGTGAAGTCATTCAGTGTCTTTGGACATGACTAAGATTGTCAGAAAATGAACATCCATCAAGAATTTATCTAGATAGTTTGGAACATCCATCAAGAATTTATCTAGATAGTTTGGGGCCAGGAACAAAAAATTTTGACAGCTATACAGAAATGATGATCTTTTCTAATGTTTCCCATTCTGAACTATAAATTTTGTGAAAGAGTTCATTTTTCTCAGTGCTGTTAAAAACAACTATCCTGGATGATTTTTTTTTAACTTAGGGTGACTTCAAAATTCAGAGTAGCTTGAAACATTTATCTAAATTGTTCTAGTATTAATCAAAACCAGAGTCAGATATTGGGGTAAAAAAACTAATAGATCCAAAGAGTGGAAGAATGACCAGCTAACCTTGGCTCTCCACACTTCCCAGATCAAAAAAGCCTGCAAAATCTCCAAGTCCCTCCCTACTTCCTGTGTGTCTCTCTATCCGGTTCCCTGGGTCCTTCATACCTCTATGGTTAATTCCAATCAGCTAGTCACTGACTCGGCCCCCTGATTCAAGGTTAACTTTACTAGCAGTCTCGGAGTGTCAGTGTTAACAATTATCCCACAACAGTAGCTAATTATTCTTCAAAGTTAATTAATTTAATTCATTAAAAATCAGTGCGTTGGTCGTTTTAATTATATAACTTTGTCAAAAATTATATAACTATGTCCCCAGGAAAGAGTACTTTTAAGAAAAGGAAAAGAAGAAATATGTCGATTATTTATCCAATTTGATTTATTTACCTTCATTTTATTTTCATATATTATTGTTCCATAAATGTATTGCATTATAGTGAATACTACTTATCCACAAAATGTAATATATAAAGACTGTTTCATTTTATTTAAATTTCTGTGCTTCCTTCCTCTCTTTTAGAACAGTTAAAACTGATCAAAATGATAGAGTATTAACTTATAGTTCCTGACTTTGTGCCGCATTGATGAATTTACTTTGTGCCAGTACAGCCTGAAAAAATGTTTGCTTATGATCTAAACCTACGTTTCCATCAAGAGATATTCTTGGACTGTCATGGTGGCACATACCTTTAATCTCATTGCTAGGCAGATATTCAAACAACCGAGCCACATCCCTGGCCTATGACAAACTCTTTTGATGAATTAAAATCAATTAGAAGACAATAAATAACCAAGCAGCATCAGGTACAAAAATAAATTGTACTCACCACTGGCCAACATTAGTGATGTGGGAATATTGGGGTATCTTTGAGGACACCAGGGCCTTTGTCAAAGGCCAGGATCCCAGAAAGTAGAATGGTCACCAAAGTGGCCTCAAGCCTTTCGGGTTCTTGTCTAGAGAATTCAAAGAATGAACTTTGAGAACCACAGAGGGTATGTTTTAGAGAGAAGTTTATTATAGATTCTCTTAAGAGAAAGTGAAGACAGAACTCCTGTGTAGCAGAAAGGGTCTCTGGGGGTGGGATACCATCAAGCTGCCAGTTCTGGGGAGCTTTCTGAATAGTCTACAGTACACACTGGGCTGAAGCATAGGGAGAGGATGAGCTAGTCAGCCCAGGTGGCCCAGCCATGAGGTGACCAGTGCCTCTACCCAGTTTCAGTCCTATTCTCATGCACAGCTTCCAGCCAAGGGAAAAGGACAACAAGGAGCCAGGAACTAGCATGCCCATCCCCCACAAAGGGCATCGCTGCACTCCTGCTTTGGGGTCTCTGCCTACCTGACCAGCTTCTAGCTCCTATTCTCATCATTGTCTGGATGAGTTCTAGAAGTCCCCACTTTGAGCCTGCTTTTCTGGATAAATGAGAGCAAGAGCCAAGTACAGGGAGAGTCTTTATGAGGATCCAAAGGCAATAGGTAGTTTATTCCATTTGTGTGGGAGGCTGCTTCTGTTTCTAAAGAAGTGTAACATTCACTTACAAAAAAAAGTTAATGGAAGGCACAGGGACAACCTTGTTCAGAGCCCTCTACCATATGGCAGAGTGGCCCAGCACAGCAGTGAATGTGGCTCAAAACAAAATCATAAACTTACTTAAAATGCAGTTTTCCTGTGATTGATATTTTAACTCCATTGCATTATTTTTACATGAACTTTGTAGGTGACAGTGTCATAAGAAATTGTCAGGAGGTTGGACATGCCTGCAAATGCTTAGCACTTAAAAAAACATATGACTAATTTAATGCCCACAAAATACATGCTTAGCATGTTAATTTACTGTAATTTGTTTCATGTTAATGTTAAGGAGTTCTGATCTAAGAAAGACTTACAGCCCTCACTTCACAACATGAGGCAATATTCCTATCCTGTAACATGACATCATTACAGGTCTATACTGGGAGCTTTATTGGCACAATGGTGGCCATAATATCTCTTTGATACAGAATTCTCGACTAGAGAACAAACCCAATTGTTTTGTCAAATGTTTTCTAAGAAGAGTCTGAAGTCAAACATGTCAGTTTCTTGTGTGAGCTTGGCTTAATGTAGTCACTCCCTGTAAAACCACTGCTCCAGATAGCTTCATCGCAGCCAAAGTGAATATTCCCAGATGTGCTTACCTCTCACTCTTACACATTCTAGCTGAATGGTACCAGCTTTGCCCTTAGCCCATCCACATTAGTCTACAATGAAACGATCCATCACCCCTCACATAGGAAGAATGTGCATAGCTAATTTATGCCTCTGTGTGTGTGTGTGTGTGTGCATAAAACACAAAGATGCTCTGATCAGTAGTATTGTTGACAACGTTGGCAATAGAACCGCTGAAGGAGATTAAAATGGTAAATCAAAAATCATAGATTGAGAAAGAGTGTGTCAAATTGCATATGCCCTATTCTAGCTGGAAAGCAACATATTTTTCAACTCTTAGGACAACTGTGTGTGGCGGGGGGATGGGGGGGATTACATCACTGTAGTAAGATCTTGTTGACTTCCAAGTCAATATTGTCGGTTGAATCCAACATTTCCATTTTCATGAATGATGCTTAAGAAAATAAGTAAGCAAGAGAAACTAACTTTATGCTTTTATTAAAAAAAGGCAGTTTATTAGAAGAAAACCATGTTAAGGAAAATTCTAGCATGTATTTTAAATGTAAAAGATTAAGTGCCTTTATATTAAGCTTCCTATTATTTCCATTTTGTTTGAGGAACTTGAACTGTGTTGAGATTTTCTTTACATCCTCCCCTGGTATCCATATCAGATTATACTTAGCAGAGCAGCCCCAGTAGGAAAAATAGCCTGAGATTTGCCTCAGGGATGTGCTTTTCACTGTTAGGAAATCACTCTTGAAGCAGCCCACACTTAATGTAGATAGTTCATCATTCATTTTACTTTTGCAATTAACTTTGTTAAAATAATTGTGTCTGTAATAATTTGTAGGGGTTGTATGCAATATATGAGTATTTGAATAAACTTGTTGGGCAATATAGTAAAAAGCTGCTTCTTGAAGAGTGATATAAATTACTTTTGTTTTAGGCTAATCTGAGAATACATCTAGCTGATGGGCTGGCTTCTTTGAAGAAGTAATTGATGTTGGCTAGGTCCTAGGGAGAGTGTTTTGTTAACTTGAATCCATTACAAGATCAGCAGTAATATGTCACAATTTGTGACAGGGAGAATAGAATTTTAGTAGAATTTACGTGTTCTGTTAATAGACATTGTATTAATTCACAATTTGTTTTTCTTGTAGCTCACAGGAAGATGAAAGACCTTTGTCGCCTTTCTATCTGAGGTATTTCTTTCTTTATTTTGTCTTATTTTGGTCTACTATAGGACATAGAGGTGAGTTAAGGTCCCGTTGGGTTTATTGGCCCATTTTTCTTTTCTTTTCTTTGAGACAGTCTCAGACATCCCGGATTAGCCTGGAGTTTACTGTGCGGCTGAAGACAGCTTTGAACTTTTGTTCCTTCTGCCTTTACCTCGGCAGCTCCGAGATTACAGACTTGCACTTCCACACTTGGTTTTCTGTGGTACTGGGGATAGTGTTTTTACTGTTTAATCTAATTGAAAAGACTAGAATGAGACATTTTTATTTTAGATTCAGAATGTAATTCCCCAAACTTCCTGACGCTAAGGTAGTAAGTAACCTAAATAATAAAAAAAAAACCTACCCAGGCACACAACATGTTGTTAGCATCCACAAGGCCCTGGGCTCAGTCCTGGCACACAGAGCTCTAGTGTGTGTGTGTGTGTGTGTGTGTGTGTGTGTGTGTGTGTGTGTGTG
>CABHPP010096540.1:0-13115 GCA_902168425.1 Peromyscus attwateri | reverse complement strand
ACTGGAAATTGTTCATCAGTCCAGTAATTGTAATGATGCCAAGAGGAATGGATAGGACAGTCAATAAAATCCAGGACTAAAAACAAGAGAAATATGAGAACTATCAGCCATTACGCAACCACTTCAATGAGCAATAAAAATCACCCTTAAAAAACAAGAGTATACTGGTACATCATAAAAGTAGAAAAACTAAACGAAAAGTTTAGAACTTTGAAACTGAGTAAGGAAAATACTTAAAAGCTCAGTGAATGGGCTCAGGACAAAATTAGTGGATTAGAAGATAGAAGAGAAATTCACTGAATCTCAACAACAGAGAAAAACAGTAAAAATTTTTAAAAGTTCACTAGGCCTGTGGGACAATATAATAAGAGATAATAACATCTATGTCATTGGAGACCAAGAAGGTGAGGAATGAGGATGAAAAACATCCAAGTAATGACTCACGGCTCCCCAAAAGGTGAAAGGCATGAACCTTCAGGAGCGGACACCCAATGAATCTGCAATACTGAAGGACACTCAGTACTGTGAGGGCACAGCAGCAAAGCTTCTGAAAAAGAAGAGGTGAAGAAAAAAGAAAAAAAAACCTGCAAAGTAGCATGAAAACAAAAAACAGCTTATTTACATGGAAAAAACAATTTGAATGACCTGAGTCCCCCTCCGAA
Organism: Peromyscus attwateri; assembly: GCA_902168425.1. Taxonomy (NCBI): domain Eukaryota; kingdom Metazoa; phylum Chordata; class Mammalia; order Rodentia; family Cricetidae; genus Peromyscus; species Peromyscus attwateri. The sequence goes on along the minus strand of CABHPP010096540.1, from coordinate 12,453 downwards.
GCCAAGAGGATCAGAAGCAAGTGGCAAACATTTTTCAGGTGCTATGAAAGGTTGTTTTTGTTTGTTTGTTTCTTTGTTTTTAAACAATTCTTAACCAGAATTTTGGAGCTATCACAAGTATCTCTCAGAAAGGGAAGAGGAAGTCAAAATTATCACATGAACAGAAATGAGAAATATTTACTTCCAAACATGACCTATGAAAGTCCTCTAAAGACAAACTACTTTATGAAGACTGACACCTGAACACAGAGGGACCTAAGAAGATAAGGTGGGGGTGAACCCAAGAAACTTTCCTTCAAAGTCCTGACTGGTGGAGTAAAACTGACTCGTGGCACTTTTTGGTGTGGTTGTAAATGTATCTTGGGTTTAGTTTGTTTTCTTGTTGTGGGGGTTGTGGTTGTATTGACTTTTTGTTTGTTGTTTGGGAAGGAATTTAAAGTTGGGTGGGCAAGGAGGGGGAAAGGATCTGGAGGGACTTAGGCGAGAGGAAGAATACCATCGAAATATAATTGAATTTGAAAGTTGTTTTAAACAATGAACAATATTATAATGATACTTTTTAAAAGTAAATGTATGTTGGGGACATATATAAGGAAATGAGTTAAAGGAATGGTGGAGGGTAAAGGAAGAGGTGACATTTTGCACTTAAATTGTTGTATTAGGTTCTATATAGAGACCAAATAATAGAACACACAGCTAGAAATATGTAAAAGGCTCACATTATCACAGCAGCTGAGAAGTCCAACAACAAGCTGTCCACAGGCTGGGGTTCCTGGCAGGCCAGTAGCATAGCTCAGTTTGAGTCCAGAGGCCTCAGAGCCAGGGAAACCAGGGAAGAGATAGCAACAGGAGACCAAGAGCCCAGGCTCCTGGAGAGGGAGCTATTGGTGGAAGTCTCGGGACCCAAAAGCCAGCCAGCCTCCATGGGGGAAATTCAAGTGTTTCCTAGAGCTAGCTGTCCCCCCCGTTCTTCAAGCCAACCACACGGTGCTCACGCACACTGTGGGTCTTCCTCACCTGAGAGTCGGCGGTTGTCTCTGAAAATATCCTCCCAAGGCACATATTAAAATGCTTCCCTAGATTTCTAGATGGTCCTCAACTCAGTCACATTGACATGTTCAATTAATCATTCACTGGCATAATGAGTCATCAAATAAAGTTTGGGGAAGCTCATTGATTTTACTCAAGCTCTTACACCAAACACTAACTGGGCAAACTAATATGGAGTTTAGTCACCATAGCTGATTGTCAATTAACTGTAGGTGGCTCTTTAGCCAGCTGGCCACTTACTATGATAATAAGCACATTTGCTCTATACCTCACTTCTGTTTTCTGGAAATGCCACTAGGGCAGGTCACATTGGTCATAGGGCTCAGAACCTGCTCTGATTTGGGGAACTGTGAATCAATGTTGCTTTGTTTTTCTGTTTAATCCTGTTTTTCTTTGTGTAAATAAGTGCTATTAAATTTAATTGGTGTAAGAAAATTTCCTTTTAACAGACTATACCTTAAGATTGACAGGTTATGTGTATATAATATCTAGAGAGGCCACTATGAAAGCTATACATGGTGACACAATGGAAAATAAGTCCATTTAAACCTTAACAGATGAATTGAATGGAAATCATTAAATAATTAAAAGACACATATCAGCACAGTGATCCATGCCAATGGGTCACAGAAAATGCCTCAAGCACATGCTGTCTAGAACAATTTAATTTAAATACAGCAATATAGTCAAGCTGCAAGTAAAGCAGAACAGATATATTTTAAAATAGAAGGCAGAGCAATAAAACTAGCCCTGAGAGACGTGAGTGTTATAGATAAAGGGGCTATCTTTATATATAGCCCACCAAGAGCACAAAGCAATCCCAAGTGTAGCCAGGCCAGAACTATATTGAAAAACTGACAGAATTGAGGGAGAGATAGTAAACCTACAATCCTCTCAACAACCGACTGAGCATTTGATTATCAGCTAAGAAGTAGGTTAGAACTTGACATCACCATGGAGGAGGAGCTAACTAAAATTTATAGGTTACCACAAGGAAGAAGCAGTTCAGCATGTTCTTTTAAGGTTCCCTAGACAAACACTAAAATAGACCATATTCTGTAATAATATTGAGTGTATTTTCATGCCATAACAGAGCCTGATTAGAAGTCAGCAGGTTGGTTGGAACAACATTAGCAGCTGCCATAGAAGCAAAGAATAGGAAAGTGCCTGCCAGACTTAGGGCTTGGAGATACAGCTTAGATGTGGGGACAGACATGCATGTGAAAGCCAGGCAGAGTAACATACACCTGTGATCTCAGCACTTAGGATGCAGAGGCAGGATCAACACAAGTTTTCGGCCCTCCTGGGCCACATACCAGGACTTTGAGTGGAAAAGCAAAAACAAACAAACAAACAAACAAACAAACAAACAAACAAACAAAAACACACCAAAATGAAACCCCCCAAACCAAAACCACCTTTAATTAGGAACGTTAAGTTACGTTCTATAGCAGGAGGGCAACTGTAGTTAACATCATATATTTCAAAGTACCTAGAAGAATGGTGTAGCTGAAGTTTTCTCCAGTCCTGCCCAGCCCCATGGACTCTGCAGCTGCTTGTAAAATAATCACTCAGAAGCTTATATTAATTAAAACTGCTCGGCCATTAGCTCAGGCCTACTACTGACTAGCTCTTACATTTAAACTCAGCCCATTTCTGTTAATCTGTATGTTACCACGCATTCCATGACTTTATCTGTGTGCCATTACATGCTGCCCCCTAGACTCTGGATGGTGGGCTGGCATCTGGTGACTCAGCCTTCCTTTTCCCAGAATTCTCCTCTCTGCTTATCCTGCCTATACTTCCTGCCTGACTACTGGCCAATCAGCATTTTATTTATCAGCCAATCAGAGTAACACATATTTACAGCATAGAGAACATCCCATAGCAGAATGGAGTTTGGATGTTCCCAACACAAAGAAATGAGAATTAACTGAGCTTATGAATATGTCAATTACCTTGACGTGTCATTTATGTGTAGCAATATTCCACATTGTTCTCTGAAAATATGAACAGTTTTATGTATGGCAGGCACAAGACCCTCATGAATGTAGACACAAAAATCTGAACCCAAAGTAGCAAATAGAATTCAGCAATACATAAAGTCTAAACTTCATGAAATGAGTTTTATCACAGGAATTCTGCAGTGGTTTAGTATTTGAAAACTAATGCATACAATCCACAATTAGGTGGTAACTAAATATGTAGCATTCATAGGTAAAGAAGCAAAATCCACGATCCTATCCACCAATATAGGAAATATATTTGTTCAAACTTAACAAGCATCTGATAAAAGTTTCCAGGAGAGACACCCCTTGCCCAACCATAGGCCATGCCTATCAGAAGACCAGGTAGGCCATCCACCCACCCCCAGACCTTCTCCATTCCCTTGGTTCCCACAGGCAATCACACCTCCCCCCAATCCTCCTACTCCCTCTCCAACCACAGACCAAGTCTGCCAGAAAAACAGATAGGCTTCCGGTAGGCCTCCAGTCCAACCACTCTCTAGCTTCCAAAAGACTTAATCCTCAGTTGTCCTTCACTGCTTTTCCCCTTTGTCCCAGCCTCCAGCTCCAGCAGACAGCCCTCCCCAAACATGGGCCATGCCTGACACAAGAATAGGTAGGCAGCCCACCCTGCTGACCTTCTCTGCTCTCTTGGTCCCCCCCCCAACACACACACACACTATCCCCAATTCTCGTCCCTTCTTCCTCACCAAATCCAAGTCTGCAACTTGGGCAGAGACTCCCTGCTGGACCAGAGGCCACACCAGCCACCAGAACTTCAGGTAGGCTGCCCACTCACACACTTCCTCCACTATCTCCTGCTCTCCTTCTCTCTGTGTTCCATCCTCTAATTGGAATGGAGGCTCCCTGCTGGACCAGAGGCCATGCAGGCCTCAAGAACTCCTACCCACAACTCACGGGGAGACCACCTGCTCAACCACAGGCCACATTGTAGCATGGATCCTAATTGGTCTTAATAAAAAACCTGGAGTCAGATATCAAAGTGAAAGCTGAAAGATCAGAGAAGCAGGGCAGCCAACCACTAGAGTTCTTACCTCTACCGAACATTCAGCCTGAAAGAGCTGAGCTCCTGTCTCCTCTCACCTTATAGTCCTCTCTCTGCCCAGCCATATCACTTCCTGTCTCCACCTCCCTAGTGCTGGGATTAAAGCATGAGATCCCAAGTGCTGGGATCAAAGGTGTGTACCACCATTGCCTGACTCTGTTTCTCTTTTAGATTGGATCAATCTTGTGTAGCCCAGGGTGGCCTTACACTCCTCATTTTCCTGCTTCCTCCACCCAAGTGCTGGAATTAAAGGTGTGTGCCACTACTGCCTGGCCTCTCAGGTTAGCTAGTAGCTAGCTCCACACTCTGATCTCCAGGAAAGCTTTATTAAAGTACAAACAAAATATCACTGCATAGGCCAGAATACCAGAGAGGAAACAGAAATCAAGGAACAAACCATCCATCCAACAAAGACAAACTCAGAAACTGGCACCTAGACCTATGATCACCCCAAATTCAGATGCCTAGACACCAGCATAAGAACACAATAATGACCAGGGCACTATGCAACCACCAAAGCCAAGCTATTCTACTACAGCGCTGAACATTCCAACACAGTTGAAGCACAGAACAAAAAAACCTTAAAACCAACTTGATGAAGATGATAAAGGTTCTTAAAGAAGAAGTGGATAAATTCCTTAAAGAAATCAAAGAAAAGACAAACAAAAAATCAGAGGAAATGAGTAAGTCACTTAAAGAAAGCCAAGGGGAGGGGGGCAACAGTTGAAGGAAATGAATGAAAATGTTCAAGACCTGCAAATAGAAATAGAAGCAATAAAGAAATCACAAATGGGGAATTCTAGAGATAGAAAATCTAGGTAAGCAAACAGGAACTACAGACACAAGCATTACCAACAAAATACAAGAGATGAAAGAGAGAAATTCAGATGTTGAAGATATAACAGAAGAAATAGACACGCCGGGCAGTGGTGGCGCACGCCTTTAATCCCAGCACTCGGGAGGCAGAGCCAGGCGAATCTCTGTGAGTTCAAGGCCAGCCTGGGCTACAGAGTGAGTTCCAGGAAAGGCGCAAAGCTATACAGAGAAACCCCGTCTCAAAAAATCAAAGAGAGAGAGAGAGAGAGAGAGAGAGAGAGAGAGAGAGAGAGAGAGAGAGAGAAATAGACACACTGGTCAAAGAAAATGTTAAATCTAAAATATTCCTGACATAAAACATCCAATAAATTGGCACTATGAAAAGATCAAACCTAAGAATAATAGGAATAGAAGGAGAAGAATCCCAGTTCAAAGGACCAGAAAGTATTTTCAACAAAATCATAGAAGAAAAATTTCCTAACCTAAAGAAGGAGATACCTATAAAGATACAAGAAGCACAGAGAACACCAATAGATTGGACTGGAAAAGAAAGTCATTTACCACAGAATAACCAAAACACTAAACATACAGACCAAAGAAATAATATTAAAAGCTGCAAGGGAAAAGGAGCAGCTAACATATTAATGTAGACCTATTAGAATTACACATGACTTCTCAATGGAGACACTAAAAGCCAGAAGGTCCTGGACAGATGTCCAGCAGACTCTAAGAGACCACAGATGCCTGCCCAGACTATTACACCCAGCAAATCTTTCAATCACCATAGGTGGAGAAAACAAGATATTCTGTAATAAAGTCAATTATAAACAATATCTATCTACAAATCCAGCCCTACAGAAGATACTAGAAAGAAAACTACAGACCAAGTAGGTTAACTACACCCATGAAAATACAGGAAATAAATAATCTCACACCAGCAAAATCAAAATAAGAGAAACACACACACACACACACACACACACACACACACTCACCATCACCATCACCACCAACAACAGCAACAACAAAATAAAGGGAATTAACAGTCATTGCTCCTTGATATTTCTCAATATCAATGGATTGAAAAAAAACAATAAAAAGATACAGACTAACAATGGTTGCAAAAAAGAATCTGTCCTTTTGTTGCATACAAGAAACACATCTCAACATCAAAGACAGGTATTATCTCAGAGTAAAGGGTTGGAAAAAGATTTTCCAATCAAATGGACCTAAGAACCAAGCTGGTATAGCCATTCTAATATCTAACAAAATAGACTTCAAACCAAAATTAATCAAAGAGACAAAGAAGGACACTTCATACACATCAAAGGAAAAATCCACTACGATGACATTTCACTTCTTAATATCTGTGCCCCTAACACAAGGGTATCCACATTTGTAAAAGAAACATTACTAAAGCTTAAACCACATTGATAGAGAGAGGCTTCAATGTTGGGATAATGAGGTCTCCCTCTCTCTCACCAATGGACAAGTCATCCAGACAAAAATAAACAAGGAAACTAGAGCTAACAGACTTTATAAAGCAAATGTTCCTAACAGATACCTACCAAACATTTTGCCCAAACAAAAAAGAGTATACTTTCTTCTCAGTGCCTCATGGAAAGTTCTCCAAAATTGATCACATACTAGGTCACAAAGTAAGTCTCAATAGATACAATTGAAATAACCCTTGCACACTATCAGACCTCTACAGATTAATGCTGGATTTCAACAACTGAATCAACAGCTTACAAATTCATGGAAACTGAACAGCTCTTTACTGTATGCCTGCTGGGTTGAGGCAGAAATAAAGAAATTAAAGACTTCATAGAACTCAATGCAAGTGAATCCCAAACTTCTGGGACAAAATGAAAGAAGTGCTAAGAGGAAAGTTAACATTTAGGGCCTATATAAAAAAATTGGGGAGATCTCATACTAGCAACTTAACAGCACAACAGAAAGCTTTAGAGCAAAAAGAAGCAAACACACCTAAGAAGAGTAAATGGCAAGAAATAATCAAACTAAGGGCTGAAATCAATAAAAATAGAAACAAAGAGAACAATGCAATGAAAACAAAGAGTTTGTTCTTTGAGAAAATCAACAAGATAGTCAAACCCTTATCCAAACTAAATAAAAGACAAAGAAATAATATCCAAATTATTAAAATAAGAAAGGAAGAGGGGGATGTAAGAACAACACAGAGGAAATCCAAAAAATCATTAGGTCATACTTTAAAAACCTATATTCCACACAATTGGAATATCTAAAATAAATGGATAATTTTCTTGATAGATACTACTTACTAAAGTTAAATCAAGATCAAATAAACAACTTAAATAGACCTATAATACATAAGAAAATAGAAGCAGTCATTAAAAGTCTTCAAACCACAAAAATGTCAGGGCCAGACAGTTTCAACACAGACTTCTACTTGACTTTGAAAGAAGAGTCAATACCAATACTCCTCAAATTATTCCATAAAACAGAAATAGAAGAAAAATCGCCAAATTCATTTTATGATAACACAGTCACCCTGATACCCAAACTACACAAACACTCGACAAGGAAAGAGAATTATAGACCAATATCCCTCATGAACACAAATACAAAAACCTCTGCAAAATATTGGCAAACCAAACCCAGGAACACATCAAAAAGTTCATCTACCATTATCAAGTAGGTTTCATCCCAGAGATGGGAGGATTGTTCAACATAAGAAACTCAGTCAATGTAATCCACCATATAAACAAACTGAAACAAAAATAACGTGTAATCATCTCATTAGATGCTGAAAAAGCCTTTGACAAAATCCAATTCCCTTTCATGATGAAAGTCCTGGAGAGATCAGGGATACAAGGGACACACCTCAACATAATAAAGACGATTCACAGCAAGCCCATAGCCAACACCAAACAGAGGAACAGTGGACGTGGGAGAGAGGGAAGGTAGGGGGCAAAGTGGGGAAGTGGAGGGAGGAGAGGCTGCAGTCAGAATGTATTGTAAGTAAATTCATAAGTAAAGTAGGAATAAGTAAAAATAATAAAAGTATTTCCAGGAAAAAATAGTAACAGAGAAGCCTTTCTAAACTTTATAAAGAAATGTTACAAAAATCTTCTATTTATTTATTTTTTGTTACTAATCATTGAATGTTTCACAACCAGTATTAAGGTAAGTGCCCATGTTATTACCCTGTTAAACATCATGCTGAATGTCCTCAGCAGGACCTAAGGGCAGAAATAGAAATAAAAGATGGACAGTCTAAAAAAGAATCAATCAGACTATTTGTATTTGCTGATGACATGATTGTCTGGATATGAAATTCTAAGTATTCACACACAGAAAGCTCAGAGTAAGAGTTCATAAATGACAGAAAATGAAAGATTAGGACATAAAACAATTTGTACTTTTACATACTACCAATAATCTTATAAGCACTAAAATTTCTTTTACATTTCATTTGTAACCACTCATAACACAAATTAAGCATTAACATATAAATCCAGCAGTGGTAGAGAACTTGAATACCAAAAATTGAAAAGTGCTATAAGAGAATCAACACAACTTTAAATTAATAGAAAGACATTTGGGTTAATAAATTAGAAGACTAGAAATAGGTAACCAAAGGCAAAACCAAACACAAAGATGTGAAGAAAACTGACATATGGATATATTTCTCATGAAAATAAAGTGGTATGGGTGATGGGTAAAATGGCACTGGTTGGTCAGGGGAAAAGTCAAGGGCCACGGCCATGACTACCAGAGTTATAAAGAACTTTATTAGAAAGAAAGAAGGGATGGGGGAAGCCAGGCCTGGTGGGGGAGGGAGAGGAGAGAAAGCACAGGGGCAGGGGGAGGAACACAGCAAAAAAGTGTGGGGGTCCGCATCCAGCTTTTTAAGGTGGGGATTACATGACCACACAGCGGGTGCGCAGTCACCTGCGTCCCCTGATGATGTAAGATGCCAGAACCCAGAAGAGTAAGGGCAGGATCCTAATAATGGGCATCTTGGAAAACAATTTGGGGCTTTCTATTAAAAAACCTAAAAACTGAAAAATATAAGCACCACAACTCTAGATCTTGAATGCTGGAGCATTGTCCCATAGAAGTTAAAATTCATGTTCACAGAAAAGCATGTGCATGACAATTTATATCAACTTTATGCCTACCAGCCAGACACGAGAAACTACCTGGGTGTATTTCCATGCCATAGGAGTTAAGTAAACTGTGGGCATTTTCATTCGTGTCACTGTAAGAATACTCTTGGCAGGGGAATGAGTGAACAATCAATGTGAAGTCCTGAGGACTCCCTACAGAATTACAATGAGTGTAAAAACCCAAGGCTTCAAACTTTCCCATGGCGTCATTCCATGTCCATGGCTTTATACTACTGAGAATGGTATAGGAAGGAGTAACTGATGGTGGTTCAGGTTTAGGAATTTTGGAGTGGGCGTGAAGATTACAACAGGGCAACAGGAGAATCCTTGTCCCTGCAGGATTGCTCTGTGTCATGGCTGCACTTTCACCCATATCTTGGTTATGACATGGTACTCTAATTTGGAATAGATTATCATGAAGCATCTGTATACTGCTTCCTCCCTGTTACCTACAACTGCTTGTGAAGTTGAACTCACAGAACAGCTTATTCTTTTGACCCATTTATTCATTTTGTAAAATTTATTTTATAGGGAAAGGCTTGAAGGAATTCTTAGAGATTCATAGTACTGGTAATGGGGTGGGGCAGGGCAGAGAACAGGAAAGGAATGTGTCTGCGGACAAGCTCATGGGGTCAGGACAGTATCAACAGTGTAATAGCGAGGTGTTTGTTGCTGTCATAAAACACGTGAAAAAACAAAGAACTTATCATGGCTTTTGCTTTCAGAGGTTTAACTGTAGTCTGGCTCACTCTGTTGTTTCTGTGCTGGTGGTGGTGAAGCAGAAGCTTATGAAGTAAGGGTCCGGGGAGGAGCTTCTCAAGTCATAGGGGAGGGGCAGCAGAGGGAGGGAGGGAGGGAGGGAGAGAAGTGAGGAGGGAGAGACAGAGAGAGGAAGATTGACTGACTCAAAAGTACAACTTTCTGCTACCTCATCTTCCAAAATAGCACCATTAGCTGGGGCGAGGGCCAGGGCCATGGCTTCAACACAGAAGCCTGTAAGGGATATTGTTTATTCAAACCATAACACCTAGAAGTAGTTGAGGTGTAGAAAACCACAGAGCCTCCCCAAATGTTAAATTGCCTCCTGGAGTCCTGCAGTCATGAGGTTCTCTACCCACCACTAGTCTGAATTATGTCTTTCATGGCTTTCAGGGTCAGCCTGTACCCTTTCTAATTATGCTGACTTCTCTCATCTAAGGATTCCTGTTGTTTGTTTTTGCTCTTTTTCTCTTTGGGGGGCTCGCCACCCAGCTCCCAAATAAATCACACATGGAGGTTTATTCTTAATTAGAAATGCCCAGCCTTAGCTTGGCTTGTTTCTTGCCAGCTTTCCTTAACTTAACCCATCTTTTGCCTCTGGGCTTTTCCTGTTCTCTTCCTTCTGTAAATCTTACTCTTACTTTGTAGCTGGCTGTGTAGCTGGGTGGCTGGCCCCTGGAGTCCTCCTCCTTCTCTGGCTGCTTCTTCTTTTTCCAAATTTCTCCTCCTACATAATCTCCCTGCCTGCCAGGCCCACCTATCCTTTCTCCTGCCTTCCTATTGGCCATTCAGCTTTTTATTAAACCATCAGGTGTTTTAGACAGGCACAGTAACACAGCTTCACAATGTTAAACAAATGCAACATAAGCAAAAGTAACACACCTTGAAATAATATTCTACAACAGATTCCTGATTGTGTTTCCCAATCACAATATCAAATTGCTTCCTTCCATAAACTCTACTATGCACTTACTTATTCTATGACTTTGATAACTGCTTATAGCTTTTTGTAGGATAAAAAGGAAGGCAGGCTTAGTAACAGTTTCACTGGTTTATTCTCAATGTAGAATAAAGTTACTTCCAGACAATATAAACAAGGTGTTTATAAGAAACACACTTCCATTATTTGATTTGGCTCAAAGTTCAAATACATGTATCATTTCTGCAAATATTCTAAAACTTAAAACAATATACTCTGGTTACTTTTAAAGTCATACAATTCACGAATCCCCAAAGGGGCTGAAAAGGTCCTCCTTGTGTTTATGAAACCACATTATAATGGTACACACAGCTTACTTACCTCACTCCATCGTGAGACTGTATCAGCAGACAGGCTGGCTCTAAGACAATGAGGTTTGCTGAAACACATCCTTGGTTCTGTTGCCTCACTTAGACTTCTAGCTGGCTTCCCTTCACTTTTCTGTGTCCAGGGCATACTCCATGACCATCACCCTAAGCCGAAGGGCTCCCTCCAGATTTGCTCCACCCTCCTTGATAGATCTCAGCCTTTGAAAGGGCTGCTATACCCCTGCCTCACACTTCCAGCAAGCTGAAATGCTTTGGATGCTAGAAAAGAAGCAACACAATGATTAACCTCATTCAAGTAAAGAGCTGACGGGTATTTCCATTTTTGCATCCGAATTTGAAATGTTGTGAAATTCTAGGCTTGGGGGAGAATTTTGTTTCCAGAGAAGGAGTAGGATGAAATAGGCGGGTTGGCAAGATCTTTCCCTGGCGTGAGGAACTTTACACAAGTCTTGCTACATTCTTAAATAATGTGTGTAATGCTAATTTTTTCTCAGTATTTTTATGTAGGATAGTAACAGCTTCAGGCTTTTTGCGTGTTTCTAAACTGGGGGGCTTTTTTCCCCCCTTCTGTTTGCAATGCTGATGATTTAACACTAACCTTGGATATACTAAGTAAATACCCTATTACCTGCAACCCCAGCCACTTTTTTTTTTACTTGTTTCTTTGGTGCCAAAAGGAGCCAGTGGGTTGATAAAAAACAGAAACAGAGAACTAGAGATGTGAAACATCCTTCAAAATGCCATTAAGGATCTGTAGTTGTTTGAAAGAGAACGGCTCCCACGGACACCTGCATTTGATTGGTTGGCTCCCAGTTCCTGGTGCTGTGTGGGGAGGTTTGGGGAGTGTCACTGGAGTAGGTTTTCAGAGCTAAATCATCCTTCACTTCCATGTTGCTTTTTCTGCTGTGTGTTGGAGTTCAGTGCTGTGGGATGTTCTGTATGGCAAATGTGTTGCTAATAAAACACTGATTGGCCAGTGGCTAGGCAGGAAGTATAGGCGGGACTAACAGAGAGAATTAAAAGAACAGAAAGAACAGGAAGGCGGAGGGAGTCACTGCCAGCCACAGCCAGGACAAGCAACATGTAAAGATGCCGGTAAGCCACGAGCCATGTGGCAAGGTATAGATTTATAGAAATGGATTAATTTAAGCTATAAGGACAGTTAGCAAGAAGCCTGCCACGGCCATACAGTTTGTAAGCAATATAAGTCTCTGTGTTTACTTGGTTGGGTCTGAGTGGCTGTGGGACTGGCAGGTGAAAGAGATTTATCCTGACCGTGGGCCAGGCAGGAAAT
>CABHPP010096539.1:0-16265 GCA_902168425.1 Peromyscus attwateri | reverse complement strand
TTTTTTTTTTTTTTTTTACTTGTAGCTGTTCTAAAGAAGTCCAAATGGCAGTTCTGTTGAAATTTGTTTCAGAAGGGGACAATATCCCAGATGCAGTCAGTCTTGTGGAGTATCTTAACGAATGGCTTCAGATCGTCAAACCGTCTGTAAGTCCCTGATCTGATTCATTCTGTGTTCATTAATTTGCATTTTATGTGTAAGTAGACTAAAGAGGTAAAAGTTTGTTCAGTAAATACACATCTTTACATAAAATGTAGTTTGAGCCAAACTTGAAAGTAAGTGAGGACAGTTAACTAATCTGTTATCTCATTGTTTAAGGCAGATTTCCAAACAGGAAAGTCCTAAATTCCTCAATGTGCTAACTATTCATGTCACAGTATTTGTGACAACTTTTTTTGTGTGTGTGGTTTTATTTGTTTTAGTTTTTGAGACAGGTTCTCTCTATGTAGCTCTGGCTATTCTGAAGCTTGTTACGTAGACCAGGCTGGGCTTGAACTCAGAGAGATCCACCTGCTTTTGTCTCCCAGTACTGGATTAAAGGCATGTGCCCTCATGTCCTGCCCCAGACAGCTTCTTATAATAATAAACCAGAACTCTGTGCAGTTCAGTGCTTTAGGAAAGTAAAGTGTTGCTGTGGCCATGTGAGCAGTACCATGACTATTAAGTAAACTATAATTAACGTGTTCTTCCCTGTTGGGAAATGAATGCTGTACTATCTTAGTCAGAGTTTCTACTGCTACACCAAAAGACCTTGACCAAAATGCAAGTTGAGGAGGAAAGGGTTTATTAGACTTACACTACAGCTAATGATGCACACCAAAACCTATGACTGCATCTTTCAGCATTAAGAGAATTAGAGCCAGCCTGACTCCTGGGCACTCAACTGTTTTCCTTAATCATTAACCTGAACTGCAATCTATGCAGCTCCTTAGGTAAAACTCATAGGCCCTAGTTGTATAACATTTCCTTACATTTACTTTTATTCATCAAAACTCTGTATAAGCTACCATTATTATTATCAATTAGATAGTACAGCTTAGGGAGGAATCATCTTCATAACAATCCACAGGTAAAAATGCCCAGTAGAACAGGATGTTTCCATGAGATAAACACACTACATCACAGGCAGTGGGGATCTCCCCACACCCATTCACACCATGCCAGATACCAGAGAAAGATGGCAGCAGCAAACATGTAAAGGCACAGCAGAAGCAAAAGACATCCCGGGGTCTGTTGTCTCAGGGCCTTGCCTGTCCGAGAATGATCCATCAGAGCTTCCTCCTGGTGGGCTCACACCTTAAACTTCAATTGCCACCTGCTGCTCCTCTGAGATGGCCACCAGCAAGACCTTGTTTCACCCCTCCCCCTGCAAACCTGCAAGTCATCCTGTTTTTTTTAAGCAGCCCTCCCCCATTTTTAATAGACATATGTAGCCCAGGCTGGCCTCAAACTCACTGTATAACTATGGCTGCCTCCACTTTCCCAGTACTGGCACTGCAGGAATACACCACCATGCCCACCCCATGTTCCTTTTGATTTTGGTTTACTTAATATACTTTATTATCTGTAGCTGGTCTGGCATATATTTGAGATGAAACTTAGAAACATTATTTTATATAAAGATGTAGAAAACTTACTGCTTTAATTTTCCTAATAATAAAGACTAGCTATAAGTGTCGGGACCAAAAGAGAGATCTGAGTGTTAAGATTAGAGATGAAAGTATCTTTTATTGTTCTTTTACAGAGTAGCAACCCCAGAGCATCTGCCTTGCCGTGGAAGGTCCCCAGCTCTTGGCGGCTCCTCTTCGGCAGTGGACTTCCTCCTGCACTGTTTTGATCTGTTTTCAGCCTTCTCCCTCATCCCCAAGAGATCACAGAGTGACTGTTGAGTATATGCTGTATAGAAATTTGTGCTGCCTGAGGTCATGTTAGAAATGCTTTTCACAGAAAAACCTCAAAGAAAAGAGGTTTTAGAAGTTACTGTGTTTGTTATATAGAGTAAATGTAAATTTTGTACAATAAAATTTTATTTCCTAAGCAGTTTATCTGAAAGTTTCCCTTTTGAAATCACTACTGTACTATCTATCTGTTTATGCTGTACTAAGTCTTCACAAGCCTAGTGGAATGGAGCCATGAGTTTATTTTACACAGAGCCTTACAGGCTGCAGTCCAGCTGGTATCAGAGCTGCTTTTCTGGAGGATATTCTGATAACTATTACAGTGATGTCAAAACAAAACTAGCAAAGTAAAGGCCACTGCTTGTTAAACTGAGCAATCTTTCTTGTTTTGTTTTGTTTTGTTTTGCTTTTTTGAGCCAATTTCTCTGTGTAGCTGTCACTGTCCTGGAACTAATTCTGTGGACCAGACTGGCCTCAAACTCAGATCTGCCAGCCTCTACCTCCCTGCTGGGATTAAAAGCCTGTGTCACCACCACCTGGCCAAATCGAGCAATTCTTAAGAAAATTTAGGGGTTATATGCAGTGGACATCAGGGCTTGCAGTTTCATATAATAAACACTAATGGGCATAAGAAGTTAGTCTGGTCCTGATAGAACAGTAGTAGATGACTTCAGTATCTTGTTAATCTTTCCGTGTATCATTCAAACAAAATCAATGAAGGAACTTCAAGTGTAACTGTATCATAGACTCAGGCTTCACTCAGAAAAACAAATGAAGATTTTAAGTGGACCTTTCTCTTCCTAAGGAATGAGATAAGTGATGCACTCATATTTACAGTTTCTGTGATTGCCTTTATGCAGAAGAATAAGCAGATGGTCCTGCAGTCTTGTCCTTTAAGTACGTGGCCTCGTGCAGCACACCTGATCACCTACCTCTTGCTGCAGAGGCTGCACTCGGGATGCTCATTTCTCATTTCTGTAGCACCTCTGAGTTGTGCTTCTCTGAGAGTCTATGATGCTTTCTTGTTTGAGAGCACTGTTTTAGCATGAGGACTACCTATCCTGGTCAGATTTTCCAGGTCTCTGTAGTCTCCCTTCTCAAAGAAGGAAAGCAACATTTTCAGTTGCTGGATGCTGCTAAGGCATTCACCTCAGATCCCCAGTCTTCCATGATGAGAGAAAGTGGTACTTTGAGGATTTAGACCCATCCTTCACCACCTCCCCTCAAGGCCCCTAGAGAAGGACTGATGAGTTTGATATTCTCTCTCTCTCTCTCTCTCTCTCTCTCTCTCTCTCTCTCTCTGTCTCTCTGTCTCTCTCCCTCTTTCTTTGAGACAGGCTCTCTCCATATAGTCCCGGCTGTCCTTGAACTTGCTCTATTGACCAGGCTGACCTCCAATTCAGAGATCTGCCTGCTCCTTCCTGCCAAGTGCTGGGCATCAAGGCGTGTACGACCACTACCCAGCAGACATGCCATCTTTCTTGACTCCTTTGCTTAGTGACCAGGACTGGACCCTGAGCTAGCTGAGGGCATCAGAGGCTGTAACCACAGTACCTTGCTGATAAGCTCCCTCAGGCTGCTGGCCATCACCCCACGCCGGCTGCTTCGGTCATGGTTTGAGACCCGAAAAGGGCGAGCTGGATGCATGAGGGGTGTCAGCAGGGCCCTCTTAGTCTGCAACCCCATGAACATCAGGGGCCTATGAAGGAGGCACAGGGGAGAACAATCCTTCAAACAAGGGTTTTTAAGATGTTTGAGACACACGCAATAATGCAGTTTTAGTATTTGCATCTAAAAGAAAGATGCCTAGGAATTCCTAAATGTCACATCTATACCTCCGAGGAACAAGCAAGAAACACATCAATTTAGCATATCCAGGGCTACCCTGGGGTTAGTCCTCAGCCACCTCTCCAAATTATATTCTGCAAATACTGAGTCAAAAAATTTTAGGGGCTGGAGAGATGCCTCAGAGAGTAAGAAGCACACTGGCTGCTCTTCCAGAGGTCCTGAGTTCAATTCCCAGCAACCACATGGTGGCTCACAGCCATCTGTAATAAGATCTGGTGCCCTCTTCTGGCCAGCAGGCATACATGCAGACAGAACACTATACATAATAAATAAATCTTTAAAAAAAATAAAAATAGAAAAACAAAGTCACGGATTTCAACAAACCTTCTAGCCTCCTCTAAAATTTGAAACAGAATTGCTTGGGATTCGAACCTGCATTTTCCTTAGTGTGCTCTGAGAGGAGAAGTGAAGATTGGACTGGCAGAAGCAAACAGGCACGGTGACACAAGCCTGTAACACCAGCACTTGGGAAGTGGACACAGGAGGATCAGGAGTTCAAAGGTGAGCTTCAGCCATACAGAGTTTGAGACCAACCTGAGCTATATGAGATGCTGTGGAGGAAAATACCAACAGAACTTCAACCAACAAAACCCCACTGAAGTCTTGAAGATAGAATTGAGTTAGATTCAGCTCAGGTTACTCAAACCCCAGGGAATCTTATATCCTCTTCTTGTTTTTTTCTTTCTTGAGACAGGATCACTATGTAGTCCTGGCTAGCTGGGAACTTGCTGTGTAGAACAGGCTAGCCATGAACTCAGAGATCTGTCGGCCTCTGACTCCTGAGTGCTGGAATTAGAAGTGTGTACCACTATACTCCTCCCCCAAATATTGAACTACATAAGCAATAAACATACTGTCAATATAAAAAACTCAAAAGGATATAAATGTTAAACGCTCACTAGCCACCCTTCCTGTCATTTACCCCCATGCAAAGTGACACACTTCCAGTTTGCTGTGAGCTGGATTTATAAGTGAGTCTCCCCAACATGGGTGCTTGTAATCAGACATTTCTCTCCTTGCCTGTTCCCAAATATCCGGCAGACCCTTCCCAAATAATTGACTTGGAGGCTTAATATTACTTATAAATGCTCAGGGGATAGCTCAGGCTTGTGGCCAGCTAACTCTTACACTTAACCCATATTTCTATTTATGCTTTTATGCTTTGCCATGTGGCTCATGGCTTTTTACTTCATTTTCTACAGGTCCTCTTGCTTGGTGGCTAGCTTGTGCCCCTACCCCCCACTCTCCTGACTCTACCCTTTTTCCTCCCATCATTCTCTCTGCCTCTCTGCATCAAGTTGTCTCGCCCAATCTCTTCTTGCCCTGCTATCAACCAGTCAGGTGTTTTTTTTATTAACAATGAACATCATTCGCAGCAGATGCTGGAAGCAAAACTCCAGTCCACCAGGAGAGTACTATGTACTCTTAACCACTGAGCTGTTTCCCAGTCCCCAGTCCCGGCCTGTTAGTGGGCACGTACACAATTCTTCTCAACTGAGAGTGCTCTCAAAATTGTCTACATCCTCATCACACAATGGTGCCTCTGTGCTGTTTTCCCTTACAGCCCTTACAATTTCATCCCAGCTAAAATATCCTGAAGTTGGCTGGACATGGCGGCACATGCCCTTCATCCCAGCATTCAGAAGGCAGGGGCAGAGCAAATCTCTGGAAGACAGCCTGGTTTACATAGTTCCAGGCCAGCCAGAGATACAGAGTTAGAACCTGTCTCCGAAAATATTATATAACTAATAACTAACGGTGGAGCTCAAAATGAGGGCCTAAACTAGCACTAATTCTCAAACAGAATTTTTTTGTTTGTTTTTGATAGAAACTCACTGTTTTTCTTAAATAACATTTAAAAATGTTTAATTTTGTTTGTTTTGGGGTTTTGTTTTGTTTTGTTTTGTTTTGTTGAGATAGGGTTTCTCTGTGTAGTCCTGGCTGTCCTGGAACTTGTTCTGTAGACCAGGCTGGCCTCAAACTCACAGAGATCTGCCCACCTCTGCCTCTTGAGTACTGGGATTAAAGGTGTGCACTGCCACCAAAAAAAAAAAAAGTGGGGTGTTTTGTTTTGTTTTGTTTTTTTTAAGCCTGCAGAGGTGGCAGCTCTCCAGAGGTAGAGGAGACAGATCTCTGTGAGGCCAGCCAGGGCTACATACTGTCTTTTGAGACCCTGTCTCAAAAGGGGGGAAAAAAAGCAAAAAACAAAACTACTAAAACAACTGAAAATTTTTAACTTTTACCTTTTTTATTAAATAAGATTTTGTTCTGAAACCAACACCAGCTTGGACTCACTTGGTCTCCCGCTTCAGTCTCCTGAGTGCTGGAATTATAGGTATGAACCACCATACCTAGCTTTTTTATATTGGAAAAAAATTTGGATATATTTATGAGTATTTTGCTTACATGTATGTATGTGTACCAAGTGTGTGCCTAATGCCTGCAGAGATCAGAAGAGGGCATTGAGTCCCCTGGAACTGGAGTTACGGGTGGTTGTGAGCTGCCATGTAGGTGCTGGGAACTGAACTTGGATCCTCTGCAAGAACAACAAGTGCCCTTAACCACGGAGCCATCTCTCCACCCCCAACCCCCATATCTGGCTTTAAAAAATGTAAAAAAATAAAATAAAAAAATAAAAAAGTAGGTGGCTAATGTGATAGCCTCAGCAGTCAAAAGTGCTTTCTATAAGCCTGATGAACTGAGTTTAATTCCCAGGACAGACAGACAGACAGACAGACACACACACACACACACACACACACACACACACACACACACGCACACACAGAGCAAGAGAGACAGAGCAGTAATAAATAAATATTAAATAAATACATTTGTTATCTTGATATAATCTTGGAAATCATCATCATTCAGGAAATGTTCATGGACAATGTCTTTGTCCATTTTTTGTTGTTAAAACAAAATACCCGAGGCAGCAAGCTTTAGGAATTAAAAAGCAATCTCAGCTCTAGGCGGACTGTCATATAAGGATTCACTCTGAGAAAAGCTAATCTACCTACATTTAGGAGATCTCCTTCAGTTATTCCCCCATGAGGCCCCACCTCTTAAAGGTCCCAGCAACCTCAGTACCCTCCAGTTGTAGTCAAGACACCAGCATATAAACATCTGAGGGACCGACCACCTGGAAGACACAGCAGCCAGGCACCAGTCTTGCACTGCAGACCCCTCCAGATGCCTTCCTGTGGTATCAGAGAATATGAATGAACTCCCCTCAGGTCCAGGCCTCAGAAGCCGGCCTGCTGAACCACTTCAAGCCCCTGTACATCTTTCTTGGATGTGGCCCAAACTCCCGGAAATCTTCTGGACTTTGCTTCACATGTGGAGCATACTCTGTTCTCCCTGACTTGCCATCTGTCTTCCCACTGAGGTCCCTAGCCAGGTACCTCCCTTTACGCCTGCCTCCTGACTGCTGAACTGTGTGTGGAAACCATCTCTCCACTCACATCAACTCCTGGAGGCAGGATTTGAGGTCTCATACATACTCAAGCCATGCCCAGTTAGACCTCTTCTGTTGCCTGCAAGTCAAGATGTAGGACTCTCAGGTCCCTCTCCAGCACCATGTCTGCCTGCATGTCACCGTGTCACCCTAATTAAATGTTTTCCTTTATAAGAGTTGCTGTGGTCATGGTGTCTTTTCACAGCAATAGAAACCCTAACTAAAGCTGGGCGGTGGTGGCACACGCCTTTAATCCCAGCACTCAGGAGGCAGAGCCAGGCAGATCTCTGCGAGTTCAAGGCCAGCCTGGGCTACAAAGTGAGTTCCAGAAAATGTGGAAAGCTACACAGAGAAACCCTGGTCTCGAAAAACCAAAAAAAAAAAAAAAGAAAAAGAAAGAAACCCTGACTAAGACAGAAGTTGGTACCAGGGACTAGGGTGTTGCTGTGATATGTGACCATGTTGTGACATTTTGTTTGTGTTCTGACAAATAAATCTTGCTTGAAGATCAGAGGGTGGAGCTAGCCAGTAGTTAACCATAGAGGTCTGGAGGTCCATACAGATAGGAGACAGGAAGTGATATGGCTGGGCAGAGAGAGGAAGTGATAAGGCAGGGCAGAGACAGGAACTGGGCCCTTTTTAGCCTGAGGAGTCGGAGAGGAAAGAGGTGACTGGCTACTCCTTTACTTCTCTGATCTTGCAACTTTTACCCCGATATCTGACTCCAGGTTTGTTTAATAAGACTTATTGGATTCATGTTTCATGACCATGCTTTTATTTTAAGAAATGTGGACCTTGGGACTGTGGATTAGGAAAGCAGTTGAACACTTTAAGTGCTGCTTAATGGGATATACTAGTAAAAGCATGGAAGACAGTGGTGCTAAGAGTTATTGGAACCGTGGGGACTTGGCTCAAGATGTTTCAGAGAAGAATATTAATATGTGGCCTAGGGGTTGTTCTTGTGATATTTTAGTGAAGAAGAGTCTGACTAAGGCTAAGTGAAAGGTTCTGGATTAATTTTGTTGGCAGAGGAAATCTCAAAACAGCCTAGCATAGACTGCTGTGTGTGGTCATTAGTGGTAACTCTAATGAAGATTTATAATGAA
The DNA here is from genome assembly GCA_902168425.1 of Peromyscus attwateri. Lineage (NCBI taxonomy): Eukaryota > Metazoa > Chordata > Mammalia > Rodentia > Cricetidae > Peromyscus > Peromyscus attwateri. The sequence continues at coordinate 7,956 of CABHPP010096539.1, read as the reverse complement.
AAGGAGCAAGCTGAGCAGGGTAAATTATAAAATGTAAAATTTGGGGAGAAAAGGAGCACGAGGAAGTGGAATAGAGCTAAGTCCTGGGTTCAGGGAGATAAACAGATTAAGATGTTGAATAAAGACAGTAGTGACTTCAGGGCAAGATTTCACCCAGCTAAGTTTCCAACTAGTGAAAAGTAATTAAAGAAAAGCTTAGAGTTGATTGTGGTGGGACACACCTTTAATCCCAGTACTTGGAAGGCAAATAGAGGCTGGTGGATCTCTGAATTTGAGGCCAGCTTGGTCTACAGATCCCAGTTCCAGACCAGTCAAGCTTAGGCAGTGAAGGAAACCATCAAAACCAGAAAGCTGGTGAAGATATAATTGAACAAGGGGGCTATGTTCCATCCCCAGCAAGCGGCAGAACTTGGCAGCTTTGGCCATGTGGTTTTATAGATAAGCATAGAGGAAAGGGGTTATGGAATCTCCCTCAATAACTTAGGAAATCTCTGAGGCCAGACATGTGTCAGAGGCGTCCCTGAATGGAGGCCTAAAGAGGACATTCCATGAAGCTGTGAAGGCGAAGCCTGGATTGCCTTGAAGAACCCAAGATGTTGGAGATGTTATAGCCTTGGGATACTTGTTGAGAATAGCTGCTAACATGGAGTGGAACTAGCCCAAGAGAAAGAAGTGTGTTGCAGTCAACAAAGCTGGAAGCAATGGGATATCTGAAGAGCGTTTTGACATCAGACATGGAGATGCAGAGTTTGGAGTTTGCCCAGTTGGTTGTCAGTCTTGCTTTGGTCCAGTATTTCCTCACTATCCTTTTCCTCCATTTGGAACAGTAATGCATATCCTGTGCCATTATATATTGGAAGTATGTGATCTATTTTTTTATTTTAATTTTACAGGGGATTATAGTTAAAAGATTGATGGGATCTCAGAAGAGATTTTGAACTTTAGACTTTTAAATAAATTGGGACTGTTATAGACTATTCGGATTTTGAAGTTGGACTAAATGCACTTTTGCATTATGATATGGCTACAAGCCTTTGGGAGATGGGAAGTGGAATATGGTGGTTTGAAAGAAAAATGACACCCAAAGGGAGTGGCACTATTAGGAGGTGTAGCCTTTGTTGGAGTAGGTGTGGTCTTGTTGGAGGAAGCAGGTCACTATGGAGGCAACTTCCTGTTGCCTGCACAAGATGTAGACCTGTCAGCTAGCTACCTCTACAGCATTGTGTCTGCCAGCATGCTGCCATGTCCTGCCATGATGATAATGGACTGATCCTCTGAAAATGTAAGCCACCCCAAATAAATGTTTTCCCTTTTTATAAGAGTTGCCATGGTCTGTCTCTTCACAGCAATAGAAACCCTAACTAAGACACTGGGAAATGTGTATTAACCATGGCTTTACACGGTTGCTGCTTATTCCAGGAGAATCTGGAGGTGTGAACTGGGGAGTCATGATTGTTTATTTTCATTGCCAAGAATCACAGAGGAAGCACACTTCTGGGCTGGAGGGCATTCTGAGAGAGGTTTAACTGAATAGACCTACCCTGAATGTAGGCAGCACCATCCTATTGGCTGGGATTGAATGAACATGAAGCCTTATACTTGGGATTCAAGGAAAGTATTTTTCCTACACATTCAGAGGAAGGTGTTCTCAGGGCTGGAAGGAACCCTGTGTGCCTACCACTCTTAAGAGATATGGTTAAAATTATCATTTAAGTTTGTGTGTGTGCAAGCCTGGAATACTAGTGCCCTCAGAGGTCAAAAGGCATCAGATTCTCTGGAATTTTATTTACAGGCTGTTGTGAACCACCTGACATGGTTGCTGGGAACTGAACCCAGGTCCTTCTGAAGAGTAGTGCATGTTCTTAATTAACTGCTGAGCCATCTCTCCAGCCCTAAGAGACATTTCCCTTGGAACATTCTGGCATTGGGCCTCTGACCACATGGTGCTGTGGTTGCTGCCTGATCTTTAACTCATGGGGCCCAACTCGGGAGAAGCCAGAGGACAGGCTGATACAGGTGAGCACAGGACCTCAGGTAGACCTTTTGACAGTGCTTATCCATTGCCAATGGGGGGAAAAAAGGTTTGCCCACTGCTCTGTGTTACAGTGTCATCATTATGTGACTAGAGAGAAGCCTTTGACATATTTCACTTGGGAGTGAATAAAGATGAGAATTGGCTAGGAATAGTGGACTCACATTGGAAAATAACAGCACCTGTAGAGTACTCTTAAATAGGTTTAAAGTGTGGTATGTGTAGCATAGGGTGGTAGCAGGACACTGCTTATGAAAGATGGAAAATGGCTTCAGAGAGGAGGACTTTTTTTGGTATGTGTCTGTGCATGTGCCATGCTGGGAACAGAACCCAGGGCCTCACATTTGCTAAGCATGTGCTCTACCTCTGAGCTGTTCCTGAAATGCCAAGGAATTAAGTGTTGCCTCAGTAACATAGGGAAGCAGTTGAGCCTCCTACACACACTGGCCAGCCTGCCTAGCTCAGCCAGTGGGGCAGGTTGGAAGGAGCATTCCAAAGAGGGTTAACTGAATGGGCCAACTCTGAGTTTGGGCAGCACCATCGCACTGGCTGGGGCAGGGGACTGAGTAAATAAAACAGGAATGAAAAGCTCCAGGTTCAGTGAGGGATCCTGTCTTCAAGAGTGAGGAAGAGAGTGGTAAAGTAAGACACCTAGAATCCTCTGCTGGCTTTCAATAGTGCATGCACCTACACATACCCCATACAAAAAACCCACACACACACACACACCCACACCCACACACAGGGGGGGGGGGGGGGGGAGAGAAAGGTGGGGAAGGAAGAAAATACACTGATGCCATCTTTTAAACATCCATGGGAAGCTGTGCAGGGAACTGGAATAAATATGCAGCAGACCCCACACGGAAGGCAAGTCTCCGCTATAATCCACACCATAGTGATGCCTTAACCAAGACAGAGACAGAAGGCAACAGTCTGTGTACAGGATGAGCAGTCTGTGAACAAAATGAGCCCATAGCTAAGTGCAGGAAGTAGGAAGGACTTTCAAGTTTACAGTGAATGCAAAGAGGGAATATAGGTCATGTTCAATTCCAGTTAGGGATGTGGAATTAGGGTTTGTAGCACTGAAGGGAGATCTGGCCTGGGGTTTAAGAAGTTGCATGTAATCAACTTCAGGATATGATATAGACTTGTACAGAGATGAAATCAACCACCACCAATATGTTAAAACCAGAGGGCCAAAGATGGAATATTTAAAATTAGAACTGAGCAGGAGAAAACCCAGGGAGGTCTGTGTGAGGAGTCCACAGTATCATCAGAAGTTGCATGGGCTTTATATGACTACAGGGTAAAGTGAAGATCTTTTCTGGGCCCTTTCTGGAGGGGTTAAAATAAGTGTGGATCATGAGAGGAAATGATCAAGTGGCAATTCTGACACAATGGGAAGACAGCTTTCTGTGCTACTCTGTGGGGCTATAAGCTTTTTAATATAAATATAGCAGGAACTCAAAGTTACCCAGAAAACTTGGCATACAGGGTAAAAAAGAACATAAGGCAAGTAGACTTTTAAAGGATGAAATGGTGTATTTATGATTTACTACCTTGAAGCACTGCTCTGTGAATACTGCATGGTTTGAGTTTGAGTTTGTCCAGCACCAAAAGGCTTACAAGTCATTTGATATTCCAAACCTACCACTTAAGATGGGAAATAGGGAGAAGCCACAAGTGCGAAGGAATCTCTGAACATCTTTACATAAGAAAATGCTCAGAAGGCACACTGTCCAACACAAGACAAATGAGATGTTAAAAGCCACACTGAACTGCTGTACTTACTGAATTGAATGCTGACCACAAGGTAATACTATTAGGAAGATTAATGTTTCCCTGAGTGACAAGAGCAATAGTGTAACTTTTCTGGTGTTGCTTTTGCCAAACTAGTACTACTTAGGACAGAAAGCCTATTGAAGGGTAGCTGAAGCCAAGTGACCTGTATTTGGAATGGATTGAAATTTAAATGTTAACTTCTAGCTACAAAAAAATGAGAAAATATTCACTATTTGAACTGGAGATGTCCTAAGATAACACATACACACACACAAACCAAGAAATCTATTTAATAAAAATATTTAATGCTGCCAAAAAGTATAAAAATACATTAGGAATGGCAGTACAATACAAAGTAGTCTCTCCTAATTTATTTCCTTTACATCTTTCTACATTTCATACATGTTAAAAAACAATACATCAAATTAAAGGGTTTGCAAGTCTTCTGCTGGTGGTGTTCTTCATCCCCTGGATGTAAAGCTTACTTTGTAAACAGACAACTTGTGAGGCAATCTACAGGGTTAGCAAGCCTCACTTTAGTTTCCGGAGTGGGCTTCAGGTCTTGCTTTGCACATCAAACGTTCAAAATTTATAGCTGCAGAATAGTCTCAAGTCATGAATATTTAGGTGTCTGTCAATCTTGGCCTAAAACATAAAATAAGAAGTCATCTATTCAATTCATATTTACCACACACACAGATGTACACAGACACAAACATGAAAGGACTAACACTGAATTGAAAAGTCAACCAAAAACCATTCCAACATGTCACATCCAGTCACACCGAGCGCCTCCCCAAATGGCGGGTGTCCAAATAGAAGTAGTGGTGTGAGACAGACTGATAGGATGTACCGTAGTGACTCACTTCTTCAATAATTACTGAATCTTTCAGGCCACCCTGTTTTATTCAAGAAATGACCTCTACACAATATACCAAGAGACAGACAAGTTTAAAAAATAATGTAGCCACAAGAATATAGCAAGATTTTATTATATTGCTAGACTTACCCATACTTTGATTTCAATGCAAAAGTCTAATCCAGTTTGGACAACCACTGTAACACTGCTAGAAAGTTTAAATACAAAGTTTGGACAAAAAGTTGGCTTGTACCTTTAAGTCAGATTTTCAGCCTTTGTATTTTCTCCTGAAGGATAATACTAATGATTATGACTACTAAAGTAAGTAAAACATGACAGTTCAGTGCCTTTTAATGCCAGAAGTAAAACAGAAAAAAAGAAAAGAGAGAGAGAAGGCATTTAAACAAAGAGACAGGATGTGACTGTTAAAAGCAGTAGTTTTTGCTGTATTTTACAATTATTTGCCAGTAACCAAACCTTTGGGAAGTTTAAAAGTATTTCCATTTTTACACCAACTCCCTTACCCCACCCCATCCCACCCCCTTCTCTCTCCCACACACAGGCTACCAATGTAAATGCTCGTTACTTTTGTATTGCCGCCATGTATAAACAGGAAATAAACAGATCTCCATCACTGAGATCATCCCCAGTCATGAGAATGAAGATTCTTCTTGCGTACTGGCTTGTCCCCCAAAGGCAGGCAGCTCTACCAAGCTCCTGTGGTGCTCTAGAGTCTTGTTTGATTTCTCAACACTGACTACTCAAGAGTGTTGTCATTAGGAAACCATACTCTTTAGATGTCAGTGGGTCACAGAAAAACCATGATGCTTATTGAAGAGTCCAGAACCTGGAACCCAAGTGGTTGGTTCTGACTGCAGCAGGATGTGGGATGTAACAGAAAGGGGGTGAAGTAGTGCTTCAGCGTCTGGTTTAAATAAATACTTGAAATAAAGAACAGTGTTGTGATACACTGAGAAAAGCCTGAGTCTTGGAGGCACTGAAATCACAGCATGGAGTTTGCATCTCAACTTTATCTGCATTGAGCTGGGTGATCATGCACAAGTTACTTCTGACTTAAGGATGGTACTATCTAAAGTGTCATGAAACCTATCAGATTAAGTATTTAAACTGGCTGGCAGAACTGTAGATGTTCAACATGCACACATTGTCACCCTTTCCTAGTGTTTGTTAAATACACATTTACCAAGAATAATAAAACTGCCACTTAAAAATAGACAAGATGTGGTTTTTAGAACTCATTACTTTACAAATAGTGTTTAGAGGTAACAAAATAAGAGGAAAATCATTAGAATAACTTTTAGGAAATACTTTCTTTGTAAGACTATAAAGGTAAGTGGGCTTTTTAGGTAGTTCTATTATATTTACTTGAATGGATCTTTACCATCTTATTTCTAATAAGGCAAGAATAATGGGTCCAGGCAAACCAAGTGGGATGAGCTGTGGGGGTGCCCTGGGTACCAGCCATTTCCATGCTGCTGCTGCAAACACTGGAGTGTTCTTCCCTGATTCATGGTGTATACGCCCATGGCAGAGGGAAAGTCACACTGCATTAAAAGCTGGTTTGCTATGAGACATTTATATCAGCATTCTATTGAGATCATCCAGGGCTAACCACGGTAAGCCAAGCATGCTTTAAAGGAACTTACCCAGGCTTCCTCTCCTCAACTTTCCAAACTTAAAAGATTTTTAAAAATGGTCATTTAAAATATCAACAGCATCATGGGTCTGAAAAATCTATGCCTAATGAGTGACTACAAAGAATAATTTGATGCTTCTTAAAAATGGTCTCTGTAAAGAAAAAAAAAAAAATTCCATGCAATTCTCCTTGCAGCAGTCCCAAACAGGTAAGGTTAAAAGTAGATAACATCCAAGCAGACCCTATAGGTGATGACCTCACAACTCACCGCTCATATCCACTGTGCATCTTACAACCAAGCAGAGCTCTGAAGTCAGAACTAGCTCTCTGGACAGGCTGCCCAGAGATGGTCAGGGCTCTTTTAATACTAAATGTCAGCCTTAACCAAGCCCATCAGGCAGGCCAAGTTTTCCACTCAAGCACGGCTCACACTGGCAATGGCACCATACTGGGGGAGTGACAGCAAGGAAGAGGCCCACTGGAAAAGGACCATGGGTCTCCCCTGTAGCCACAGCTGAGAGAAAGTACTTGTGCAGGATGGCTTGAAGCTGTCCTAGGACTCAGGAAGGAACACACTGGCCGTGTAGCATGTCCCTGACTGAGTACTGACTCCTAGGCAGAGCAGGAATGGAGGAAGACACAACATGAGTTCCTCCTTCCATACTCAGTGGGACAATTATAGAGCTGTAATTCCAGGTATAAATGCTACATTGTGTTGATAATGTCTGATAAAAACTGAAGACCAGCTGGGCGGTAGTGGCGCACACCTTTAATCCCAGCACTTGGGAGGTAGAAGCAGGCAGATCTCTGTGAGTTCCAGGACAGCCAGGGCTGTTCTACAGAGAAACTCTTGTCTTGAAAAACCAAAACCAACCAACCAAACAAACAAACTGAAGACCAGTATGAGGAAGAAATGGCATTCAACCCAAACAAGTGAGTTCAAGGAAAGGATGAATAGAACAGGTCTCCTCTGGAGTAAGCCACTGCCAATAACCAAGGCCTGCATTTCGAGTTATGAGACGACAAATTTAATGAGGAAAAACATTTAATTTTTTTGGGGGGGAAAGTATATACAAGATTCTGTGACAAAGAAATATAAAGGAATCTTAAAAATAAGAGACTTTATTAGCTGTTGGCATATAAACAAAATGTGCATTTCTGTTGGCACTTAGTTCCAAACCGAACAGATGGACCAAGTTAGCCAGATGAAAGCCCTCACGAGCCCTGCGGAGCTTCCTACCAGACACCAGAATCCATGCCACGTCTACATATGCTACTCATCAGGACCCAGGGATGGCCCTACTAGAAGGAAGTATGAATGGATCTTGACTAAAAGCCTAAAATCTTATCTGAACATTTAAAGAAACAGGCTACACATCTAGGGACATCTGGTTAAAGACTACAGTTTTAAAACAGTCTCCTCAAGATTCATATTTGGGGCTGGAGGGATGGCTCAGAGGTTAAGAACACTGACTGCTCTCCCAGAGGTCCTGAGTTCAATTCCTAGCAACCACATGATGGCTCACAGCCATCTATAATAGGATCTGGTGCCCTCTTCTGGCCTGCAGTCATACATGCTGTATACAGAATAAATAGATAAATCTTAAAAAAAAAAAAAAAAAAAAA
>CABHPP010096536.1:0-12113 GCA_902168425.1 Peromyscus attwateri | reverse complement strand
CTCCTTCTGCCTTCCTGCTCTTTTAATTCTCTCTGTTAGTCCCGCCTACTTCCTGCCTAGCCACTGGCCAATCAGTGCTTTATTAGCAACACATTTGCCATACAGAATATCCCACAGCACAGCACTTAGGAGCCGAGGATGTAGCTTGGTGACATTTGCCAGGCCCTGGGTTCCATCCCCAGCACCACAACACACACACACACACACACACACACACACACTTTTCTACCTTCCTTAGCTTGTAGGATGTACAAAGCAGGGTAGGTGGTGGCACAGGCCTGACATACCAGTTACTTGAAATGCTGAGGCAGGAGGATCACCATTCAAGACCCATCTGACAACTTATTGAGACTCTGTCTTAAAATAAAGAGTACAGGGACTAAGAATATAGCTTAATGGTAGAGGACGTTCCTAACATACACAGAGCCCTGGTGTCAGTCCCTAGGGGAAGAATATCAACTGTGTGTCGTAGAAGACCAAGGGCTGGGACTTCTAAGACCAGCATCCACCAGGCAGTCTTGGCGCACACCTTAAATCCCAGCACTGGGGAGGCAGAGGCAGGCAGATACAGGACAGACAGTCAGGGCTATACAGAGAAACTCTGTCTTGAAAAACCAAAACTAAAACTAACAACAACAACAACAAAAATCAGCATCCGTACATTTGGTACTGGGAGTGCTAGGGTCTGTTGACCTGAGCCTCAGGTCATTCCCTTCTGTCCTGGTTGATTTTTCTGTCAACTTGACACAAGCGAGAGTCATCAGAGAAGAGGACTCTCAGTTGAGAAAATGCCTCCATCAGATGGCCTGTAGGGAAGTCTGTAGGGCATTTTTTTTCTTGATTGATTGATGTTGGAGGCCCAGTCAGCCCACTATGGGCAGTGCCATCCCTGGGCAGGTGGTCCCAGGGTGTTTAAGAAGGCAGGCTGGGCAAACCAAGGGGGATCAACCCAGTAAGCTTTCTTCAGGTCCTGCCTCCAGGTTCCTGCCTCGGCTTCCACTGACGATGGACTATAACCTGTAACCCAAATAAACCCTTTCTACCCAAGTTGGTTTTGGTCATGGTGTTTTGTTTATCTCAGCAGTAGAAACCTAACTAAGACACCTTCCCAGTGGTTTCCTGCACCCAGCTGGTCCTCCAACTCTCCCCCCCCTTGCACTTCCCTATCCTGAGGCTCACCTGGTGTCAGGTGTCTCTCTTTCTCTGTCTGGCACCTGGTGCTCTAACTCAGCCTCTGGCTGCCTCCTGTTGCTTCCCACTTCCTGGTTCCTGCAGTCCCTCCCAAGCCTTACTCTCTTTTTTTTTTTGGTTCTGCTCCCATACCTCTCCCCAGGCCAGGTATAAACTTGGAGAAGGGCTCTTGGCCTCCTTTACCCCCATACCAGTTCATCTCTGTCCTGCTCTTTGCTGCTGGTCTACATACTTCATTTTGTGCCAAAAACCCTTGACAAGCTTGTCTAACAGGAAGTGCTGGACAAGAGCAAAATGCTGACCTGTTTTTCTCATGCTTCCTTGATGACCTCGGTCCTCGAGGTCAGTTAGTGCCCTCAGTAAAGTGTCCGAGATGTGGAAGCCAGGCTGGTGAGGGTCCTTTGAACTTGGTTTCCTTACCTGAAATAGGATGACAGCCCTCCCACCCCACAGCTCTTAGGAGGATTTTGTGGGAAATGTATGCCAGGGAACAGGCTTGGCTGCCTCAGGATGCTGCATGCCCTGCCCTCCCTTTATTGCTGCTTACTCCCGTGGTACCCAGATCTGTGCTGGGCTGGACAGCCACCTTCCTTTCCTGTCCCCTTCCCTCCTCACCAGTGCCCACCTGCAGCAGAGCCCTGGCCCTTGGCAGGCCACCTGGCTCTGCTAAGATGGGGGCACTGTTAGTTGATGGGGACACTATTAGTTAATATCCCCCTGGCCTGAGGAGGAGGCTCTTCTGGTCTTGTGTCCCTGGGTGGAGTTTGAGATGACTGAAAAGGCCTTCTGCCCTGTCTCTGTGGCTTCTTGGGCAGGGACTTCTGGACTGGATAGGCAGGAGGTAGACACACATCATCTTTGCTGTGAGTGTGTTTCAGAGTTGTACCAGCCCTCTGGTACAGAGTGGTTGGGATGCATAAAGTAGGGGGCTGGGAGAGGGCTTCCTGGAAGAGATGGTACTTGAAAACTGGAAGCTTTTTGTAACTAACAGTGGAGAAAGGGGCTATTCCAGGGAGAGGGCTTTGTGTAGACTGAAACCCGGAGGCTCCTCCACTCTGTGCCTCATCCTAGATCATGGGGTTCTGTGTTTTATGAAACTGTACCCCAGAGGCAGGAAAGGCATGGTGGGTGGGATGGTGGTGACCAGTGAGGCTACTGATTGAGTCCACCCTCAGTGCCTGACAAGTGTGGTGTTCCCCTGGCTGCAGGCAATAAGCCGAGCCTTGGAGAGATGGACAGGATTGGTGGTCTGTCCAAGGGCCAATTGGAGAATGGGTATTCCGGAGACCAACCAGGGCAGGGCCCCAGTACCCTGGGAAAGCAGCGTTTGAGGCTAGGCTCTTCTGCTTTGGCCAGCATGGGCTGCAGGCTGGTGAGCTCCCCAGCTCTGTCCTTGAACACTTTTTTTTTTTTTTTTTTTTTAAATTTAGTTGTGTGTGCCTGGTGCCTGTGGAGGCCAGAAGAGGATGTTGGATCCCTTGGGACTGGAGTTAAGGACAGTTGTGGACCTCCATGTGGGTGCTGGGAACTGAACTCAGGTCTTTTGGAAGAGCAGCCAGTGCTCTTAACTGCTCAGCCATTTCTCTAGCCCTCCAGGGAGCATTTATTTCTTGACCATCCAGGCACTGAGCTGGGTGGCTCTGGTCTTGTTAATGGATGAGGGAAGGGAGAGGGACAGGGTCAGCTGAGGTCCTGCAGCTGTGTGGGGACTTCTCACTAGCCAGGGCAGGCCTCTTGCCTCCGGAGCTCCACGGTCTTCTGTCTCCACTCTGCTTGCAAACCTGCAGGCCTTTGGCAGGGTCCTCACCTTTGGGAGGCTGTGATGTCAGAAGGCCAGTGACTGAATCCAAAGGGCTGGCCTAGCTGGCTCTGTCCTGGCCACATGGCTTCCTGGCCTCTCCTTGACCTGTTTCCAGGGACTCACCTGGTCACTTCCTTAAGCCTCTTTGCAAAGCATCTGCCATTGGCCATTGGGCCACAGAGATGGCTCTGTGTGTTGACCTGATGACTATAGAGAAGCAAGCTGGAAGGAGACTGGGGCTGGGTACTGCTACCCATAGGACCACTCAGGCTGGCTTCCTGGCCAGGTGATGGTGGCCCCCTTGCCTTCTTGTGTTTCTTGGGAAGTTCATGTTCCCAGGTGTTTCATCTTAGCCACACCAGCAAACAGGCAGCTTAAGGGAGGTTCAGCTGGGGCCTGCAGGGAAGTGTGGGCCTAGGGCAAGGCATCCTCACTGCCTTCACTGAGCTCCTGTCTGTCAGGAGTAGCCGTGGCTTCTGCCTTTGTGTTTCTGCACACGGAAATCTCCTGTGCACTCCTCCCGCCTGTCAACATCCTCTTTGGAGTGTGGCCATGCCACATCCGCTCCTTCCCCCAGGGCTGGGATCCTAGACCCCACCCACTCACACAGAGCTGACCTTATGCAGACCACTGGGGGCCCACTGGCTCCGTCCTGGTCCTGGCCTCAGGCACTTGGGCAGGGTGTGGTTGCAGACATGTCTCTGGGTGGATACCAGCAGGGCCCTGGACCCTCTTAGCCCATATCACCTCTTGCAGATACTGTGTCTTCTTGGCTGTCGGTTTTGGACCTTGCTTTCTCATTCTCTGAAGGGGCTTTTTAAGAGCAACTGAATAGGGTTTGGTTGAGGACTGATTGAAGGTAGCAGAGGGAATTCACAGTGATGAGGACAGTACCTGACCTGTGAGAAGGGCTTTGTGGATGGGGTACCCTACACCCCTTACAGAGTTGGAGCTGAGATTCATCCCACCCAGCTGCTAACAGGCCCAAGAGAACTGAGTCACCTCAGGGCCCCTTGCATGGCCCTGGTCATTCCCTGCCTCCCTTTTCTCCCCCAGCAAGGCTGAGCCCACACTCAGCCTGTGGTCACCCCCACCCCCCACCCTGGCCCCGGCACCCAGAGGCCCCCTGACTGCATAGTATCCTGTAGTTATCACTGTCTTTGGCTTCTGGATCCAAAAGATAAACAAGAATAGCAAACTCCACAGTGGCGAGGAGGTGACAGGTCCGCGTGAGGCTTGCTTGACCAGGGCCAGACCCGACTGAGATTTCCTGAAGCTTGCCAGGGGCACTTTCGCAAGGACAGACTCAGCTACAAACAGTGTTCTGTGGTGTGTGTTTCCACTCTTTATAGAGTTTGTGTAAGGATTAAAATTTTTTATAGGGCTTCTCCTGCCCTGGAGCCGACTCAAACCTGAAGCCATTCATACCCCTCCTGGCTCCTTTTCTGCACTTCTGGTTGCAGGGCTAGTGCGGTCACGTGGTCCCCTTTTCCTCCACTTGCCCCTAAGCCTTGGCTTTTCCAGGACCACAGAGCTTGTCCCCAGCCCCCACGCCCCTTTGCCATCTGCTCAGGGTGTGGCGATTCGCCTGCTTATCTTCTCTCATTAGATGACCTTTCAAAAGGTTGCTGTCGCCACCGTGGGGGGCATCAAGCCCTTGGTGGCTGCATTGGGAGGGTTCTGAGGTAGGAGGTGGGAGTGATCGCCCAGGACCAGAATCCTGTACTCTTCAGGTACCACAGTTGTCTTTCTGTTCCCTGTGCCTCCCTAGCCCTCCCTCCACTGGTCTCCCATTTAAATACAGTGTCTCTGACACTGCATTTGCAGTGAAGTTCTTTTGATTTTCACAGTTATCTTCTACTGGAGCGCACAGCCTGGCGCAGGTGGTGTGGGCTGCAGAGCGTGACATAGGACTTCATTTGTTGGCTAAGGAGCGGAGATGCATGGTGTTGAGCCTCCTCTTGGGTCCCACTGCTGTGAGATGCTTCAGTTTAGACGTCCCTCCTGATTCCAGAGCCTTATTCCTGCTGGCAGTGGACCCCAGAGGTCTGAGGCTCACACTGTTTCTCCTTCTCCTCCTCCTCCTTTTTTTTTTTTTTTTGCCTTGTTCTCCACCCTCAGTGAGATGCAGAGGTTTGTGGTCATATGAGAGCATGGGCCCCCCATCTCTTAACTGTGTAAGAGGGTGATCAGCCCGTGACTATTGGATCATATCCTCTGGTGTAAAGGGCAGCTGGGTAGGTAGAGTCTAGCCACATGGCATGCCCCCCCATTGGGGGGGAGTTATGGAAGGCTCTGGTCCCTTATGCCCATTCAGCCTTGTTCTGAGACCTGCCTTCCGTCTTTCCCCAGGTCCCTCCCACTCTTCCCCTCTGCTCCCTTCTCTCCATCTGTGCCCCTCTCCATCCTTAATGTATTCATTTGGCAGCTGGGAGAGGAGGGGCCACAGCTGCTTTGGTGAAAGAAAACACCCCTCTTTGGATCTGGGCTGTTTGCACCTGTAAGTGATACATTACTCTTTCCGGCCCAGGGCACAGTCTCCATCCTGAGACGTTCCTTCCCTTTGCTTGTTTTCACCCAGAGCTTGCAGGAAGCCTGTCTGAGGCAGAGCAGCCCTGGAGACTAGCAGGTTGCTGTGCTTCGCCAAGCCTCAGTTTACTCATTGCTTCAGTGGCAGGGCGGCTCGCCCACTCTCATCCTGCTCCTGCGTGCTCGCCTTTCCACCCGCCTTCTCTTTTGCTTTATCTGTTTATTTGAGACAGTCTCCTGTAACTGTCTGGCTGAGGATGACCTTGAACTCCTGATCCTTCTGCCTCTACCTCCCAAGTGCTGGCATTACGTGCCTGTGCCACAGTGTCTGGCTCTTCTTGCCTTTCTCGGGCCTTCCACAAGCCCTCCTTGACGTCCGAGCCCCTTCTCCCACCGAGTCTGCGCTCCTGCTGAGCAGGTGGGGTGGGTGCCCCTGGGCAGCTGTCTGGGGATTACCTAAGATTCCCCTCTCAATCTCCAGAAGCCAAGAGACAGCTTCCTCTCAGTGCTGGTCTCCTGCATCCATCCTCAGCTTGCACCTGCTCCATGTCCCTCCCCTCCGCCCCCCAGCTGTCAGGAAGAGAGAGAAGCCCCTCTTTGCAACTCCTTTGAGAAGCCAGGGCCCGACTCCACGTAAGCGATGAAGGAGGGTATCCCAGTGGGTGCGGCTCTGTGGCCCTGTGCTTCAGGCCTGTGAAAAGGGATCATCTTGTCTCCCAGATGCCTTCTAGGGGGGTAGAGGAAGACTTGAATGGCGCGTGAAGTTGCTTGTCTTTCTCCAGAGCTGCTGTCTGGTGTGTGTGTAATTACTCTTGTGGTGAGCCGTCCTGCCCTGCCAATGACTCTTCAGCTCTGTGCTCCGTGCTCTGGTTGACAAGTCCCCTCTTCAGCTGCTCCTAGAGGTGGGGCACGTTCCTGTGGGAGTGAGGCAGCCGCCTCTCCAGCTGCAGCCGTCTGGGGCCCCCCAGGCAAGCTTTGGCAGTGGCTGCTTTTAATAATGACGTGGCTCTTTGGGTGAATCTCAGTTTTTCCCAGATTAGTTGATGACGTAATGCTCTTGTACCCCACCCTGGAGCCCAGACCTGCCCTGGCATTTTTGGGAATGTGAACATTTGAGACTTATGGTGCAGATTTGGATGGTGGGGTGTGTGTGTGACTGGACTGTTTGTTTAGCAGGTGCTAAGAATGTGTTGTAAGGAGAGGGTGGGGAGTGATAAACCCTAGCCGTGAGCTCCTTGCCTTTGTTGTATGTTGTGTGTTGTGTATACACACACACACACACACACACACACACACACACACACACACACGCTCCATGTATGTGCACTAAGACTTGGCTGCTTGGTGCAGTGTGCATCCCAGGAGCGAGGTTCCTGGGATGATGATGGGTGAGGCTGAGTCATGGAGGACTCTGGGTTCAGGAGGTCAGTGTGATCTGCTCCCAGGCCCAGTGCCTGTCTGTGTCTCCTAAGGCTGGGAAGTGTAATTCATGGCTTCTAGTTGTTTTGGGGTGTATGTCTGCTTAGGGCCCTGTGAACTTCATTTTGCTCACTGAGCTGTCTATCCTATTGATGCTAGTGGATGAGGAGTTGGCCTTTCTATTGGGGGGTGCTGGCTGCTTCCCTGTTGAAAGTTAGGTTGCCCAGGTGGCACAGACAGCCGTGGAGGAGGCCTCCCAATTGGGGTTCTGAGAATAGCTGGGGACCATGGCTCAGCCCATTTCTTCGTCCAGCTGAATGGTTTGTCTTTTCCTATTCTCTCCCACCTGGTGCTTGGCCCTACATGGTACCTGGTCCCCATGAATGAACTGTGATGATCCCAGGTAGCATGAAAAATGGTCATCCTAGGCAGGACACCAGCTGTCAGAGCCACAGTCTGCTGTCCCCAGCAGAGAGGCTCTGGCCCTCAGTCTTCCTCCAGCTTTGTCTTCTGGTTCTTGGCATGTAGACTGATCTTTGGGCTTCTTCCTCATGGGCGGGCAGCTGGGTCGACCATCCAGCCAGGATAGTGCCTCATGATGGAGGACTTTCCTCTATAGAGTCCTTGGGCCCAGGGAGACGCCTGCCATGCTGCCTGCCCAGGACAGTTCTGGGGATTTCTGAGATGGTTCTAATTAGCCACTGGATGGTCCTGAGGTGGACTCAACAGCAAAGGATGTTCCCTGGAGTACAGTTTGAAAAGCTTTGGAAACTGAGGCTGAGCCCCGAGAACCAGTCTGAGTTCATCAGCAGAGCGTGGGGCTAAGAACTGGCTCCGTACAGGCCCTGCAGGCTTAGTGCTTGCTCTGGGAGGGAGGCTCCTCTGCTTCCCAAGATGAGGGATTTGTATCCTTTGTTGCCATCCATAATTCATGTGTTGGAGTGCTCTCTCTCTCTCTCTCTCTCTCTCTCTCTCTCTCTTTCTCTCTCTCTCTGCCTCTCTCTCTCCCCCTCTCCTCTCTCAACTCATGTGTATAATAAAACTTTTCTCCCCTCAAAAAAAGGAAGATAGAATGTCTACACACCACTCCCTCCCTTTTCATGCAAATAAACCTTGGGAGAAATTGGCCTGTCATCTCCTTGGGTGTATTTTGTGGTAATTTAGCTGCTTAAATGAAACATCTGTTAGCCAGCAAGGCGCGGGGAGAGCAGGGCCCTAGATCGCTGCGAGGAGCAGGGAAGTCGTTGTGCTCACTGTTCATGGAGAGTGGCTTGCAGGCAGTGGGGTTGGGGTGGGACCGACACCCAGAGGCCAGGGTGCAGGGGTGGGGGTGGGGAGAGCTAGAGCGTTTGCACTCAGCCCCTTGGGTCCCTGAGGACAAGGGCCCACTTCCGTTCTGCGGCTGGGACAGAAGTTATGTTGGGCTATGGTTGGGACTCTTGGGGAAGAAGCTGCCCCTGTCCCTGCAGCTTCTGTGAGTCTAAGGGACCCTTACACTCAGGCAGAGTTTCCTCTCGAGGGGCTGGGTGTCCCATAGTGGCCCCAAGTATGAGGACCCTGAGCTCAGACTTGGGCCCACTGTGGCCCTGGCCCTGTGTGCTTGTGGACAAGGTTCCTACGCACCCCAAGTCTTAGCTGGTATGTTTATAGAAGAGGGGCTGCTGTGGGAGGGACTAGGAAGACTCCTTCCCCAGTCTCAGGCCCTGTGTAGATCACAGTCTCTGGCTTCCAGTGAGCACTCTGATTGGTTGTTTCCCATCTCTAGCTTTGGAAACTCCCTCATTATATAATGGGTTTTCCAGGAGAGGGGTTGACAGGCAGTGGATTTCATGAGTGCCTTGCTGTATGGTATAATGGGGGAGTGGTGCCCGTCTCTGTTGGGCACAGGTGGACCCTCGATGCCCATTGGAGGTGGGTGAGAGCTCATCTTTCCTTTGAGGGTTCTGTAGGTTCTGGGGTCAGAGTGAGGGAACACGGGCATGACCTCTCAAGTGGATAGTGGGCAGGAGGCTGTGTTTGCTGAGGCCAGGGGTGCAGACCACCCTGTAGTTAGGGGAGAGGACAGGGACTCCAAGCTACTGCCTTGAAGGATTCGTGGCAGTGAGTATCTGGTCATGTGGATGCCTTCATCCTTGGGAGGGTCATGAGAGGGGATGGTAAGAGTGTGTTCAGATTTGGTTCTAGAAAATTCTGCTGGAGGTTGGCCAGTGAGGTACGAGACAGCTCTGGGTCTGTGATGGGTGGGCAGTGGGTATAGTCAGGGGAAAGAGAGGGACAGGCTATGAGGGAGTTTGTAAGGGGTGGTGGGTTTGGAATCGACTGTACATGGGTGAAGAAGAGGTCCCTGGTGTGGGGCCTGGGCAATGCCATGAATACTAGGCTGGGTTTTGTCCTTGGGGTCAAGTTTTATAGCTGATTGAAGAGACAGGGAAGGACATGGTCTCCAGGAGCTGTTTGAGCTTTTGGAGAGAGAGAGAGAGAGAGAGAGAGAGAGAGAGAGAGAGAGAGAGAGTGTGTGTGTGTGTGTGTGTGTGTGTGTGTGTTGTGTGCAGAGGCCAAAGGTCAAAGGTCAATAATGAGTGTCTTCCTCAGTCGCTCTCCACCTTATTTCAGTTAACCAATGGAGCCACAGAGACAGACAGATCCATCTTGGATTTTTTTTTTTTTTTTTTTTTTGGATACAGGCTGTCTTGGGCTCGTGAGATAACTCATTGAGTGCAGGTGTCATCTGGACTTGAGTTCTATTCCTGGGACCCACAGGGTGGAAGGAGAGAACCTAGTCCTACAAGTTGTCATCTGACTTCCTTCCATCCATGCACCTTAACTCACATATGTGAGTGTACACATACACACATAATAAATAAAAAAGTAAAATTGGGGGAAAAAAAAAGGAAAGTGGCCTCTTACCTCACCTTGGATTCTCCTGTCTCTGCTTCCCTACCTTAATTCTTATAAACTCAATCAATCTATCTATCTTTTTAAAAATTTATTTATTTCTATGTGCACTGGTGTTTTGCCTGCATGTATGTCTGTGTGAGGATGCCAGATCCCCTGGAACTGGAGTTATAGACAGTTGTGAGCTGCCATGTGGGTGCTGGGAATTGAACCTGGGTCCTCTGGAAGAGCAGCCAGTGCTTTTAACCGCTGAGCCATCTCTCCAGCCCCTCTATCTATCTTTATTTTTTTTTGGAGACAGGGTCTTACCATGTAACCCTGGCTGGCTTGGAACTTGTTAGGTAAACAAGGATAGCTTTGAATTTACAGAGATGTGCCTGCCTCTGCCTCTTCAGTGCTGGGATTCAAGTAGTGAGCCATTCCACCGGGCAATTAAAATTTACTTTGATGTGTGCATGCGTGTGCCTGGGTGTGCTTGTGAAGGGAATCACTCTCTGCCTGTTCCTTTGAGACAGGAGCTAGGCTGGCAGCCGGCAAGCCCTGTCAACCCTCCTGCTTCCATTCCCTCCCGTGCTGGGGTTTCACGAGCACCTCTAGCTTTAATGGATGCTGGAGATTGAACTCAGATCCTCAGGCTTGTGCGGCAAGCACTGTCCCCACTTTTTAATGTTAGTGTTGGGATCAAACTCAGTTCCTCATGCTTCCGTGGCAAGAATTTCAGTGACTGAGCCTTCTCCCCAGCTTCTTTATTGATCTTGTGTGTGTGTGTGTGTGTGTGTGTGTGTGTGTGTGTGTGTGTGGTTGTTGTTGTTGTTGCACAAAACAATAGGTTTTCATCATGGCATTTGTCTGAGTGCATGGCTTTGATTTTTCTTATCTTTCTTCCCTTGGTAGGGCCATGTTTACTGGACTCAAGAGCTGGTGGTGTAGCCGGGCATAGTGGCGCACGCCTTTAATCCCGTCCAGCAACAGGGAGGCAGAGGCAGGCAGTTCTCTGGAGTTCGAGGCCAGCCTGGTCTACAGAGTGAGTTCCAGGACAGCCAGAGCTACACAGAGAAACCCTGTCTCAAAAAACAAACAAAAACTAAAACCAAACCAAACAAATAAACAAAAAAAGAGATGGTCGTGTGATGCTAGTGCAGTTGGTGTGTGTGTGTGTGTGTGTGTGTGTGTGTGTGTGTGTATGTATGTGTGTGTGTGTGCACGCATGCACGCACACATGCACTCAGGCTCAGTAGCCACTTGCAGAGCCAAGGAGGTGGCTTTGAGTGGTGGGACTCAGCTCTAGATTCTCCTGTTGGTTTGAACTAACAGCTTTGCATTCAGGTTGCAGTTCATTCAGATCATAGCAGATGGTGTGAATTGTTGCTTCCTGTAGACGTAAAATGTGCCTTAGGCCCCAGCTCCCTGGGGAAGGGCCAGTCCCCAGCATGTTGGTTCATTGAGGGTGACAAGGTGGTCTTTGCAGAACCCAGCCGAGCAGACTGGAAACCCAGAAGAGCTTATCTGTTGTTTTTAAAGTGAGTGTTGATTATGAACGGAGTGGTTTTTTCTTAAAAAGGACATTGCCTTAAATTGATTTTTGGGGCCTCCTTTATTGCTATTGATCCAGCAAAGCCTCAGTCAGGAAACAAGCTCACAGTGGCTCTGCTGAGACTCACTTGATAGCCTCATTGATGTTGCACGGAGAAGCATTTGCTAAGACTTGGGTGACCATACCTGGTCATGAGCCCAGGGGCTGGCCACATGGGCTGAGCCTGCGCCCCTGCCCTGCTTTGGTGGACCTGGAGCCAGCCTGGACTGAAGGACAGCATAAGTGTTGTTATCTGACGCCATGGGTGTCTGCTTCATGCCCTTAGTGAGCCTGAGCTCGGAACAGGGTCTCAATGGCTGTGTTCTCTCCTGAGATTCCCTTGCTCTCCTGCTCATTGTTTCTCCCTCTACCCCGCTGCTTGTAGCTTGAGTCACCTAGGCTGCTGACTGCTGAGATTCAGATTCAGGCTCCCCCATGAACATCAGTGATTTTCTCTCCTCCTCCTCCTCTTCTTCTTATTTTCTTTTGGTTTTTGGAGACAGGGTTTCTTTTGTGTAGCCTTGGCTGTCCTGGAACTAGCTCCATAGACCAGGCTGGCCTTGAACTCACAGAGATCCGCCTGCCTCTGCCGCCCGAGTGCTGGGATTAAAGGTGTACGCCACGACCTCAACTCTCTTCTTTTTTGTAGAGCCTCTTGTTGCTGGGTCTCAGAGAGGAGTCACCCCACCCAGACTCCCTCCATCC
>CABHPP010096535.1:0-13248 GCA_902168425.1 Peromyscus attwateri | reverse complement strand
ATTTTTATTTCAGAAATTCTTTTCATTTATCTATATGAAGATAATAATAGATTTTCCTTTTAAAGTAGTTTTCTTTGCTCTGCATAGTTCCAACTGCATTCATGTTTTTTTTTCTATTCTTTTACTTCATTAGCACCTACCAATCATCTTGGATGCTGTCCTGAAATGTCTGTTAATTATTTGGTTACATTAGGGACAAGCACATGAAATCTGATTCAAAGTTTCTTGTGCATTTCTGGGTTTATTGAGAATGGTCCTCAGTCTTGCGTTGTTTGTCTCTGGTTGTTTCCTTTGGTGTGCTAGTGAGAGATGAGGGCCTTTCTTAATACATCTATCTTTAGGTACTTTCTCTTCAACTGTGTAGATCTTGTAGACTGCTGTTCAATACAAACACAATTGGCTGCTATTATGCTTGAGGAAAAGGATGTGAGTTTCAAAGTTGTTAGATATATAGATATCCAACTCTTCTCCTTGCTTTCAGTATGGTGATCTGAAATCAGTTGAAACTTGTATCCCTTAGTCCAGAGGCCTTCTGTTTTACTTTTTATAGAGAATCATTCTTCTGCTCTCTCTCTCTCTCTCTCTCTCTCTCTCTCTCTCTCTCTCTCTCTCTCTCTGTGTGTGTGTGTGTGTGTGTGTGTGTGTATGACTTAAGTTGTGCTTATTTCAGCTTTTAAAATTTTTGTTTCCGATTTTAATGTCCATTCAGTTTTGGTTTTGGTAATGGATTTGTTAAGATGCAAACAAGATACTACAGAATGTATCCCTTTAAAGTGGTTTGCATACAGTTCCTCATGGTGTGCTGACTCCCAACCATATTTCATTGCTACTTCATAACTGTAATGTTGCTACTGTTAGGAATCATAATGTAAATATCTGTGTTTTCCAATGGTTTTAGGTGACCCTTGTGTAAAGGTCATTCAGACGCCGAGGGGGTCATGACCCACAGATGGAGAGCCACTGCTTTAAAATAGTTTAACTGTATTCATCAGGTTGTATGGTTATCAACCCAATCAATTTAAGAACATTTTTACTATTAAAAATTCCCACTCTAAAGTCAGTCATGGTGACATACACTTGTTATTCTAGCATTGACAGGCCTGAGGAAGAAGGATCTTGAGTTTGAGTCATGCCTGGGCTACATAGTGAGATTCTACCTTTGAAAACAAATAAATAATAGCAACCAACTAATGGGCCAATCCAAAAAAAAAAGAAAAAAAGAAAAAAGAAAAGGAAAAAGAAACGGAAAAAGAAAAAAGGGATTCACACTACCTTATACCTTTTATTCATTGACTTACTGATTTCTCCCAATCCATTCAATTAATATTTAACTGTTAATCTGATTTCTGTTTTTGTAGATTTACCTATTCTGAGCTTTCATATAAGCAAAAGCATGCACTTTATGGTATTTTTTTTCTTTTTGGTTTTTCAAGAGTTCTCTGTAGCTTTGGAGCCTGTCCTGGAACTCACTCTGTAGACTAGGCTGGCCTTGAACTCACAGAGATCCACCTGTCTCTGCCTCCCAAGTACTGGGATTAAAGGTGTGTGCCACCACTGCCGGGCTCACTTTATGACATTTTAATGTGGCTTCTTAACAGAGTGGTTCTCAACTTTCCTAATGCTGCGACCCTTAGTCACAGTTCCTCATGTGTGGTGACCACCAACCAGAAAAATATTTTTGTTGTTACTTCATAACTGTAATTTTGCTACTGTTATGAATTGTAATGTAAATATCTGATATGCAGGACCCAAAGGGGTCACAATCCATAGATTGAGAACCACTTATTTCACGTATTTTTGAGCTTCGTGCCATTGTATATAGTAAAACTTTTCTCTTTCTGTTTGAATATTTCCTGAGTAGATAGATCGTTTTTGACTCATATGATCATTAGTTGATGGGCATTTGGCTTGTTTCTATCTTTTGTTTAACATAGCTATTATACAATCTTTAGAAATTTTATTATTTTATAGTGTATGTGTGTTTTTCCTGTATGAATGTTTGTGTACCATACGCATGTAGTTCCCTCAAAGCCCAGAAGAGGGTTTCATATTCTTTGGAACTAGAATTACAAGTGGTTGTGAACCACCAGGTACTGGGAATCTTACCCAGGTCTTCTGGAAGAGCAGCCAGTGCTCTTAACCACTGAGCCACCCTGTTACAGAAAATATAGGTAAATTTTTATTTTTCTTTTGGCTATACACCTAGGAATAAAATGCGTCGTATGGCAACTCTATATTTAATGTTGAACAGGATCTTACTGTGTAGCCCTGACTAGCCTTGAATGTATTGTATAGACCAGCTCAGCCTTGAACTCACAGAGATACATCTGCTCCTGTTTCCTGAGTGTTGGGATTAAATGTGTGAGCTACCATTCTTGGTTATGTTTAATGGCTAGCTGTTGGACTGTTTTCCATAGTGACTGCAGTTTTCCATTACTACTAGAGTGTATGAGTTCTGAGTGTCCTACATCTTCACCAACAGTTGTCAGTATCCATTTCATAAATACTTTGAACTTTTCTCTTTCAGAGGTATTTCTTGAGAAGGGGAAGGGGCATTCTCTAACATAAAAACTGAGCTGTTTTTTACTCCCCCCAACTTGTAATTAGATACCATGTGTGAATTGACTTTTAGTTTTTAAGTTTTGCAAATATTTTCTCCCTTCTCAATTATATTTTTTTTGTCTTGAGAAAAATATATTTCATCATTCTAGTTGGATTTCATGAAGGAGATCAAAATGCATATATCAGTCTATCATATTTAAGTATTGATTGTTTATTCTTATTTGAATTAGATTATATGCAGAATTTTATTCACATTTAGTGGAAGGCCCTCTATCTTATTCAGGTACATCTACTTCCCAGTCCTTTTGTGTTGTGCACATTCATCTTAACCATTCCCATCTTCTCTTAACTATGGTCCTTACACTGTTCCCAGGACCTGATGTCATGACCCCCTATATTTATAGTGGCAGCAAGCCAATTACTGAATGAAATACAGCACTAGTTGATGAAGTCTGTATTTTTCTTGCAATCTTAAAAAATATTCTGTTCTCATACCCAGTCAGATTTATATTTAGCACAACCTATTTCTTTTCTTGGCCTTTGCCTGTAGAGCTGGTCTTTTGTTAATTTTCTTGGACAGATTGAAGAACATTTTAATCATTCTAACCTATTTTCATTTCCTCCTTTCTCAAATTTTATGCAGTTTATACCAATATGAATTTATACATGGAAACCTTTTCAGCTTTGAAATGATGTAATTTTCTACCTTCCAAATCCATCCTTTTTTCCTTCTCCTTCCCTCCCTCCCTTCTTTGTTTCTTCTTCTTCCCTCCATTTCTTTTTGAGATGGTCTCTAGCTGGCCTGAAACTCACTATGTAGACCAAGTTGGCCTTAAAATCATAGAGATCCACCTACCTCTTGAGTGCTGGGATTGCAGGCATGTGCTCTCAAAATTTTGAAATGATATTCATAGCAGTTTTTAGGTGTATTATTTCTCATAAATTTTGTACTATATGCACCAGTGCTTTTTCTGATACATGTTCCTTAAGATGTAAGAAAGACTCATGTCTGGGGTCTAATCAATGAGCACTTGGCACTAGACATTTTACAGGTACAGGTATTTTTATTTATTAAGATTGTTTAAAGGTTTATTTTTGTATATGAGTATTTTGCCAGTATACACACACACACACACACACACACACACACACACACACACACACACCATGTATGCGTCTGTTGCCCATGGAAATCAAAAGAAGGCATTGGATTCCTTGGAACTAGAGTTATGGGTGATTGTGAGTCACTGTGTGGGTGCAGGGAACTGAACCTTAGTCATCTGGAAGGGCATGACCCATCTCTCTAGCCTTACTATATGTCTTTTAAAAATAAATTACTTTTAAAATAAGCTTACAAAGTAAGCATTCCATATGGAATTTTCATACATATTTTGTTTGTTCCCTATACCCCTCTACATTTATTAATTTAACATTTATTGATTATTATCTTTTTTTGGGGGCGGGGAGACAGGGTCTCTATTATGTAGCTTTGGCTGTCCTGGAACTTGCTATGTAGACCAGGCTGGCCTCAAACTCACAGAGATCTGCCTACCTTTGCCTCCAGAGTGTTGGGATTAAAGGCATGTGCCACTGTATCCAGCTGATCAACTGATCATTATCTTTTAATGACAGGAATGTCAAAAAAAATTAAAACATCGACTTGGTCTGGATTCTTATTTGCTCAAACCAGTGCAACGAATCACTAAGTATCAGTTGCTTTTAAAGGTAATTACATGAAGCATTTGCTTGTTTTTTTTTTTTTTACTTTAAAAATTATTTTATATGTATGAATGTTTTGCTTGCATGTATACAATATGTAGCATGTATCTGCCTGGTATCTATGGAGGTCAGAAGAGGACATCAAATTTATAGAACCTAGGTCCTCTGCAAGAGCAGCCAGTGCTCTGAATCAGTGAGCAATCTCTTCAGCCCCTATTTAACTCTTTTTTGGAAGATCTAGTAGTCATTTCAAAGGAAGTGGTTGACTAGGAAGCACTAGCAGTAGGTTGAAGGAGAGGAATGGCTAGATTTATGTGTAAGATTTTTACAGCGTGCTTTTTCATGTTGGTGTACAAATGACATACTCAAGGTTATTAAGCTGTGCGTATATGGAGTGTTAGCTCTTGATCCTCCATATAAGTTCTATCCATATTTAAGCATAATATTTTATAAAATAATTTTTCATATTGTTAAGATCTAAATATATACTTACAAATTTTAAGATTATGTTTTCTATTGGCCTTTTAATGAAAATGCAAATGACACTCTCCTAGTTTAATGGGAAAAAACATTGTACAAATCCACAGTTTCTTTTAAAATGTGTTTCATGATGCTATATGCATAATGAGTGACAAATTTTTGTATGTAGAGGAGGAAAACTCATGTAATTGCTTTGAAAACTAATCTCTGATGTGTTTTTGTAGCTCTTGGTTTTTAGCTGTAAAAGCATTGAATGCCCTTTGTTTTATACTCTTTAGTTAGTATTCTACTTCTTCCCCAATTTTGACATTGTTATTAAATATAATGTTAATGTGACAGACAATATGAAAGAAATTACTCAAAAAAATGACAGTATCTTTGGGTTATTGCTCAAAAGCATATTAGCTCCAAATTATTCATTTTTCCAGCAGTTTTAATATGTGACTAATATTGTTTAATTCTTGACTTCCAATTATAGGAGCTCCTAAAGTGCAGCAAAGAAGGTGAAGGAACCACTCAGTTAAAGGAGGCACTTGACACAATGCTGGACTTACTGAAGTCACTGAATGACTCCATGCATCAGATTGCAATCAATGGCTATCTTGTAAGTAAAGTTTAGTGATTGTTGGAATTTTAGGGGGTAGACTTGTCAGAATCCCTTTTTATCGCTTGGATTCAATTGGGAAATAACATACAAGAGGCAGACAAATTGAAACAAAAATATAAGCATTATTATTGATAATGCTAAGTGGAGAGTTGGCTGCAGATCAGCAGCCAAATGGAGTTTGATGACATTTTCCTGGTCTGTAGCAGCCTGCCTTCAAGTCTTGAGCTTGGGTCAGCTAAGCAGACACACTGTCCCAGAATTGCTACTTCCTCTAGTCTAGAGTAGATATGAATATAAAGGGTCAAGTCTTTAGGGCTTGCCACCTTTTCTCAGAACAGCTCCATCCAGAGGGTGGTAATATATCATGTACCAATCAGGAATGAGGAAGAGATATGAGCAATGCTCCAGCTGAAATAACTCCACATGGGA
This sequence comes from Peromyscus attwateri, assembly GCA_902168425.1. Classification (NCBI taxonomy): domain Eukaryota; kingdom Metazoa; phylum Chordata; class Mammalia; order Rodentia; family Cricetidae; genus Peromyscus; species Peromyscus attwateri. The sequence continues at coordinate 7,451 of CABHPP010096535.1, read as the reverse complement.
AATGCCAAGAAGCCAAGGGAAAGGAAGGTTCTTTTATGTGGCAACCTCACAGCAATTTTAAATGTATGTGAGACATGGTGCGTTTCAAAGTAAAAAATTATGCTACAGTGAACGGTTTAAAAACAACTTAAAAAAATTTAACTTTTATTGACTCTTTGTGGATTTCACATCATGCATTCTGATCCCCACTTACCTTTCTGTCCCCTTGAGTCCCTACTCTGCCCTTGCAACCTCCACCTGAAAACAAAAACAAATTTAAAAAGAAAAACCAAAAACCAAACAAATCAAAGAAACAAAACAAAATTAAAAATAACAACAACAAAAAAGAATAGTATCGTGGAAGCTGTAGTGTGGCCTGTTGAGATACACAGTTTACCCTTTAGTTCATTTATCTTTACTTGCAAGTGTTTATTGCCATGAGTCATTGATCTGGCTCAAGGCCTCTGGTTTCTGCTACACCACTGGTAATGAGCTTTCACTGGGGCTCCTCTTGGATATCCTGTTGTTGTCCTGTGTCATGGAGATCCGTAGGATCTGTCAGTTTGTCCCTTTCACATGCTCCAATAGTTCATAGATTCAGTGGATGTTGGGGTGGACCAACTCATAGCCCTGGTTCTGGGCCTGGGCGATAGCTGGATTGGTCAGCCTGCTAGCTTTCCCTCATTGTCACTATCAGAGAAAGCTCTCCAGCACTGCCTTGGCTAGCTCACCCAATACAGCCTACAGCAAGAAGCGGGACCAGTTCTCTTGCTATTGGGCCATCAGATCCAGGCCCCCCCATACTCACACCACCAGGCCAGCTCTACTGTTTTGCCCAGGGGTGGTGCAGAGCCCTCTCTCCTAGTTGCTGTAGGAGGGGGCATATGAGGGAGGGGCAGGCTTAGTGCTCCTGCTCTCATACCCTCAGAGCTGGCTCACCTGTACCCCCCAACAACAGGGACAGCTCTAGTGTGCTCCCCAGGTGGGGTGCAGGACCTGCTCTCCTGTGTGCTGTAGCTGGTGTAGGGCAGGGCTGGTTCTCTCATGCTTGTGACCCCAGGGTCAGCTCTCTTGCCTGCCACAGGTAGCAAGGAGCAGAGAGAGGAGGGTATTTTTTCCTCACCCATGCCATCGCATGGCACACTTTTAAGGGTTGGCCCCATGCCCAGTGGTAGATGGCCAACACAAAAAGAACTCAAGTAGCATTTTTGGAGGTTCTTTGTCTCATAATGTTTTGTCAGGGCATTAAAAATTTTTTTTAACCTTAACGGGTTCTTTGTTATGGCTCCTGGTTTTGTGTTTTTATGGGATTCCTGTGTGTACAAACATGTGTATCTATATGTGTTTCTTTGGCTTTTTCTTTGGTTCTTTTTCTTGTGTTTGCTTCATTCTATTCCAGCCTGTTTGTTTTTGTTTATTTTATTTTATTATTATTCCTCAGATGCCTGTTTGTCTTCTAAGGGGGGACAGAAAGGGTGTGAATCTAGATGGGAGGGAAGGTAGGGAGCATCTAAGAGGAGTTTGGGGAGTAGTAACTGTAATCAGATTATATTGTATGAAAAAACCTATTTGTGGCCGGGCGGTGGTGGCACACACCTTTAATCCCAGCACTCGGGAGGCAGAGGCAGGCAGATCTTTGTGAGTTTGAGGCCAGCCTGGTCTACAGAGCGAGATCCAGGAAAGGTGCAAAGCTACACAGAGAAACCCTGTCTCGAAAAAACAAAAACAAACAAACAAAAAAAAAAACAAAAAAAAAACCCCAAAAACTACTTGCAATAAAAGAAAAGAAAGGGGGAAAAAAGGAAATTGGTTATACCCCTAACATACATGCCATTATTGCATCAATTGGCCTATTCTGTCATCCTGATCATTATTGTAACTCACATGGTTCACAGCTGGTTAATGACAATTGACTACCCACCTAGCAGCCTGAATAGCACTTTCTAGTACTATGAAAGTTAGCCTGTAAGGGATAAACCATCCATGGCAGTACGAGATTGATTTATCCATTTCCTGTAACCAAAGTGTGATGGGTCCTCAGCAATAAAGTCTTATGTGATGATTTGAAAAAATATAAAGAAGGTAAGTGTTAGTATTAGTATCAGAGTATTAGTAGGTCAAATACCAAGCTGTCAATGTCTGGCACCTGAATATAGCTCTGCCTTCCATGAATTGATTTTGATTTTTCATTCTAGGGAAATCTGAATGAGCTGGGCAAGATGATTCTGCAAGGTGCCTTCAGTGTTTGGCTAGGACACCGGAAAGGTGCTACAAAAATGAAGGATTTTGCAAGATTCAAACCCATGCAGAGACACATTTTCTTGTATGAAAAAGCTGTTATGTTTTGTAAGACGCGCATTGAATCTGGAGAAGGTGCTGGTAGATACCCATCGTACAGTTTTAAGCACTGCCTAAAAGTAAGAAAGCTCACATTGTGTGATACAATATTGCCTTATATGTATTCCATCTTGAATACTTTTTTTCCTTAAATGGGTTTTATACTTTAACTGCACATCCCTCTGTTTAAAAGAATCAAAAAAATCAAAACAAAATAATGCATGTGTGTTCATGTGTGAGTACAGGCACATACATGCTACAGCATGACTTTGGAGATTATGGGAGAGCTCAGGTCTTGGTCCTTCCATTCCCCCTTGTTTGAAGCAAGGTGTCCTGTTGTTCACTGCTATGCACACCAGTATTACTGCCCCCAAGAGCTTCCAGGGATTCTCCTGTCTTCACCTCCTATCTTGCTGTGGGAACACTAGAATTGCAAGCATGTACTAACACATCTAGCTTTACATGGGTTTTGGGAGTCTGAAATTAGGACTGGGGTTGGGCCCAGGTGCAGAGCTTTGATTCACCTTCCCCATCACTGTAGTCTCAGATGTTCTCCAAGGTGCCCTTTGTGTCCTGGCTCACCTATGGATGAGCACTCTTCCAATGGTACTGGATAAAATTTTTGGTCTTGTTATCAAGAAGTTTTTGTTATAAAAGAAACAAGGAGGAAAGGATTTTCCCCTTCTCACTGCAGTTTGCAAATGGAGAACTCTTGTGCTTAGCATATTCCTAGCCTCCTTTCTGTGTCCCTCCTCCATTCCTTAGCCCCGTCCTTTCTGGGAATCCAAAGCTACCTACAGCTGGATCTTTCTCATATATATTCTGTGCTATTCTAATTTTATTCTCTCTAGAACCCAAACTACCATTGTGTCCTGACATTAGCCTTGTGTTAAAATTAGGACACAGTTGTTTGTGAAAGTCATTAGCAGCCCAGTAGTACCTCTAATTCACATGAGGCTATTCTTGGTAGATTTGGTTATTTTAAACCTAATGAATTTTATCTTTCAAGTTCAAATTATAAATGAAGCATATTTGTTTATAGACTAATTGGAAGATAGAAAATTCTTATCTTTAATTCTCTAGTCACTACCCTTTTAGTCATTTTTCATGAGTGTTTTCTTTCATAGTTGGCTGTCCCAGTATAGTTGAGAGCTGATGAAAATGTAGCAGTGCTTATATTGATGGACCTGTCATGGGCTTGGGGACTTTGTCTAAGGAGGCCACCTGATAAGCAGGCTCTACTTTTGATTTTCCTCATACTGGTCAGCTGCCTCTAGCACAATTCCTACCCAGGGTCACCTCCCTGAGCATTTCCCATTGTCCATTTTGTATTCAATTGTGAATGCACAGTAGCTCCAAAGAGTCTTTAAAACTCCAACCATCTTTATCACAAGTACTCAGTTACTCTTTTAATATAGTCTACATATCTGAGTTATGTATGACTTTAATAGACATCAACTGAGAACCAAGACATTATAATCCCTTTCTGAGAGGTTTTAGATCTTGCCATCTACATATGCACTCCTTGAAATGTACTTCACCTTTGTAGGCATGTTTGACATAAACCAATTTGATGCACATTCTGTTTGTGGGGTGATCTAGTAACTACTTAATGCAGAATTTCTTATTTGCATTGACTTTCTATTTTATTTTAAATTTGATACAATGATAGGCATATCAACAGAGTGTTTCTAAAGTTTATTAAAGAAGGACTAATGAGGTAATGAAGCCAGAAGGAGTACAATAGTTACCATGGAAACAGAAGGAGGAACTGATGCAAGAAACATTTCAATGGAAGGCAGACATAAGGGCTTAGCGACTTACCAGATACAGAAAATAAATACTACTTGACATTTAAAAGAGGAAAATCTGTCTGGTTTTTCTTTGGTTTCCTGATATAATTGTATCTTTAATAGGAAAGAACTAGTCAGTGATGCTTGCAAAATTTTAGATAAAGATTCCTGGGAAAATGGTGATGCTGTAAACTAAGAAAGATGGAAGTTAGAATGTTTCTTAGGTCTCATTATGCTTGCTTCCTCCTGCTTTTTTCTCACGAGAGTCTACCATTGCTGGTCAGGATGCTACTTAACAAAGCTGAACAACTTCTCTCCCCTAAAATGGATTTTTTTGTCTTGACTGCATCACACTAAACTGGAATTACACAGCCTTGTCATGTCTTTCTAATGACTATGTACTCTAATGCAAGCACTTAACATCCATAGAAAAACCATATGTCAGGTCACAGGCAACCAGATAGAGATGTAGCTTCTTCAGATCCATCAGATTGTGTGCTTGCTTATTATCACCAACTGTTGTTTTAATTTTAATGCATAGTAGTGCTAACTTTGTGTCAGATAAAAATTGATTGCCAAGGAAATCCCCAAATGTATTTAATTAATGATGTGCTATGTATATCAGCAATGGGAAATAGAAAAACAGTTGCCCTTGAAATACAGGAAAGGATGGGAAGGAAAGCCATACGTTCAAAGCTCATTATGAACTGGGGTAAAGAGCTTGTCATCCAAGTGTAAGGATTGGAGTTCAGATCACTTGTACTTGTGTAAAATGCTATGTGGGTATAATCTCAGCCCAAAGCAAACTGGCTAGTTACATTAGCTGGATCAGGTGAGCTCTGGGTTCAGCAAGAGACCCTGCATCAATAAATAAAGTGGAGACCTATTGTGGAAGATACCTGACATCAACCTCTGGCCCCCACACATGGACATATGTACCATGTACGTGTGAACATGCATACCCACACGCACTCCCCCACAACAACTTATATTATGTGAACATGCTGTTTAATATTTATATCTCTATATCAGCTCTATGAAATACATGTTTACCAATTTCATGGTTGAAAAATGGAATTTGAGAAAACTTTAGCACCTAAGTTTTCTTAGGAAACACTAAGACACATAGCTGATGAATGCTAGTGATGGATGGATGGAGGTCCAGTCTGGTCTTCTTTGATTCAGAAGTCTTGTATGTCTGCTACCTATCATCCTATTGAGACAGTCATGTGATGAAACATAATTCACTTTTTGAAAAGATAGAATGTAGGTATTCTTATATCTAAATATTTGAGCAGAGATAGTTTAGGGTGGTATGGGAACGACAGATTAGGGAACATTTGAAAGTAACTTTAGACTACATTCAAGGCAGATGTCAGAGGCTTTTTAATTAACATAGCTAAGTTGCATTTCTAAGTATAATTGTTTTCCTTTACCTTAATGCACGAATCTCAGGAGCACTGCCCTTAATGTTTATTAGTTTTAATTAGGGTCATTTGGGGGGTTCATAAGTGGAACACAGTGTGATATTCCTTTAGACAATTAGGAAGGAATTGAAAGAAAGGAGGAAAGGCAGAGAAGAGCTTAAGGAAATGTTACACAAGGGAGTGAAGTCATCCCACATGGAATTAGCCAAGGTTAGCAGCAAATGGTGAAAGAAAATTGTGCTAAGCATAAACACGGGTGAGAAGAAAGCGGTGGGAAGGATGAAATGTTGTATACTGCACAAGTTTTACTGCCGTGAGAAGGTTAGGTATTTTGTTTGCTGTAGAGGGAAGCTTGGTGGGAAGAGAACCAAGGCTGGTTCTTCCCTTACCCATAAATTTGCTACTTATAAGTCGTAGGGAATAAATTTGTAACATCAAATTGATCTGGCCAATAATTACTTCAAAAAAATAACCATTGAAATTAATTAATCAATTTCAGGAGGCTTTTCCCATTGATGGTTAATTACTTTTATTTCTGACAAAATTTTGTTTTAATACTGTGTAGTTATTTTCCAGCAGAATTCAACCTTAGGTAGGAGGCCTGAGTGTTCAGATGTATGACATTTATATCAAGCACTGGAATGGAGCATGGCATCTGAACTCTGAGTGCATATTTCCACAAAAACACTTAAGTCTTCATGCCTATGGCTATACTTTCCATTTCCTACTCATTGAAAATCAAATGTATATTTTGCTTAAATGAAACATTCTGTTCTCATAGATTATGATAGAACATGATGAATGCAATTCCATATTTGTAATCAAATGCTCAGGAAAAATTTGATTTGTTGTAGATGGAAGAAGCTGGAATTACAGAACATGTGAAAGGTGATAACCGCAAGTTTGAAATATGGTATGGTGAGAAGGAAGAAATATACATTGTTCAGGTTGGTTATTCTTCTGGAAACCATAATCATCATTAAAATTGAAACATTTTTATTTATTTATTTATTTATTTATTTATTTATTTATTTAATTTATTGACCTGTCAATTTCAGTTTGTATTATTCATATATTCCTGGTTGTGGGGGCATCCATTGGAGAATGTTAAACCTACCAGGAGCCTCATTCTTAAAGAAAACTGGTTCTTTTTACCCTAGAAGACAGTAACCATCTATTGCTCCTCACTTAGAAGTGGGGACTCTGAATGCCTTCCCACTGCATGTTGGAATGTTGATTGCATTGGTCTTGTGAGATCTTGTGCAGGCATCCACAGCTGCTCTGAGTTCTTGGGTGCAGTGGTCCTGTCACGCCCAGAAGACACTGTTTTGTTCTGATCCTCCCCAACCTCTGGATCTTACAATTTTTCTGTCCCCTTTTCTGTGATGGTTTCTGAGCCTTGGGAAAAAGGGTGTGATATAAAAGGCCCGGGAGTCCAATAGGCAAGAAGGAGGAGGGTTTATGTGATCAAGAGTTGTTGGGACCAGGGATGGATGGAATACAGGGACAAATGGCCAAACGAATAGAAACACATGAACTGTGAACCAATGGCTGAGGGGCCCCCAACTGGATCAAGCCCTTTGAATGGGTGAGACAGTTGATTGGCTTGATCTGTTTAAGAGGCATACAGGCATTTGGACCGGGCCCTGTGCTCAGTACATGAATTGACTGTTTGAAACCTGGGGCTTAGCAGAGACGCTTGGCTCAGCCTGGGAGGAGGGGACTAGACCTGCCTGGGCTGAGTCCACCAGGTCGATCTCAATCCTCGGGGGAGTCTTTGCCCTTGAGGAGATTGAAATGGGGGGCGGGCCGGGGAGAGGGGGGCGGGACGGGAGGAGGGAGAAAGGGGGAATTTATGGCTGATATGTAAAGTTGAATTATATTGTAAAATAAAATAAATTAAATTAAAAAAAAA